>JAHWFP010068077.1:110408-153046 GCA_023313725.1 Lithobius niger | reverse complement strand
TTTTTTGTGGACCACCCTGTACTTGCATGAGATTTGGTAATTTCGCCACCTGTGTAAGATGCTTAGGTGTGTATGTGCCACGTACCACCTTGTACCACCTTGTGGACCACCTTGTATTATTATTTTTATTTCGAAAGAAATTCTTACTGCTATCCAAAAATACTTGCCTGTAATTTTTCCATTTTCGTTTCGAATATGCCTTACGTCCCAAACTCCATTATTTATAATGATAAAATAAGTACCATGCAATGGCGCGCTCTGCTAGGTTGTGTCTAATAACTGCTAGGTGCTCCACCTGCTTTTCCGTTCAACATCACCTTACGGTGCGTCTGCATTACACCTAAAATGTCCGCTTGTGGAAGGCATCTTACTCCCAGAGATCGGCACATCGATTGCCGTAAGTGCTGTCCTTTGAACTTGCGGTTAAAACCATAGCAGGTGCCAAAACGTCATTAAAAGAAGTGGAAAGTGAAGCATCCGAGGCCAATTAGACTTTCGGCTGATTCTAATGCTTTTCACTCCCGACGCAACAAAGACGTCTCAGAAGAGGACATCGGAGAATGACAGGTCTTACCTTATCTTACCACGGGTGCTTCCCCATACGGGCAACCCATCCGCTTCTGTTCAGAAAATACTTCGACCCCAAAATTTGTTGCCAAAAGTGTGTCTGCCCCAAAATTTGACACTGTCGATCCCGGCATTTTGGAGGCCATGTCTGTTTGTTTGTAAACGCATCTCACTAAATGTCATGCTTCCCAGTCTCTGGAGATCAAGAACGAAATGGTGAGTACTTTCAAGAAGTAGTACTCTAGAATTATAAGTAGGCCCACCCTCTTTTTTGAAAAAAAAACGAGTTCGAACAGCGCTGCAGCAGCTTTAAAATGGGGAGTGCTCGAATTCTCATGTCTCAACAGACCCTTTCTTAATCAAACCCAGTTATTTTAACAGTTACTGATCATCTTCCCAAATAATCCTTGAGAACAAGTGTTGGCTAACTCCTTTTTAGTAACAAGTAATACGTTTCCCAAAACACTTATCACCCCCCCCCCCCCCCTCCCCTGACATCAGTCGCCCTACAAAAACTGTACTGAAGCGACCCGCCGTGACCCTTGATTGAACGAACATTGTAACGTTAAATATGCAGCCGGCGATAAGGAAGCATTTTTTGCATCCAAAACTACTGCAGCAGGTCTGGGTAATCCCCAATATATATTCTGATAGAGCACTCAAATTTGGGCCATGTGTCGTGCGTCAGCACAGGGCGGCACCAAAGGGTGGTATCCTGCATACTCGCCCAATGACAGACCCTCACAGGAATCCCCTGCCGTACTTAAAAAGTCAGATAACTTTGTGTACACCCACGGGACTCATCGCGGGTTCCCCTTCCTGCCCCCTCCTCCCCATTCCAGTCGGCCTTGCTTTCTCAGCCACTGTACCAAGTCGCATCAAGCTGCCAGTCCATGATTGCCTGTTGTCTTGCCAGCATGCGATGTCATACAATCCCTTATCTCAGTCACTCATTCCTACATCGCTGTCACTTGGCTCCTTGTCGTAATCGCCGTCTCTTGATCCCATGTCACAGTCACATTCACTATAGTCGTCCAATTCCCTGTTGTAGTTTGCTCAGTCGCCAACCCGTGTCGTTTCCACATGCACCTCCAGTCCCTCCTTCCCGGATTGTACAGACTTCAGTTGTAGCAAAAGGAAAGAAGATAAAATAAGGATAAATAATAAGGATAAAAGTTAACGCTCAGTTAACTCCTACCCAACCGAAACCAAGGGTGTCCACAGAACGGCAAAAAGGGGTGGGCTCGAAAACTCAAAAAAGGCAAAGTGATCAATCAAAAGGGCAAAAGGGCAATCAACGATACGAAATCACGTGACACGAGCCCTGGGAGAAGTCTCCACTCTATCTCTTGCCATGTTGGAAAAGCTTACATTTTTTACACTTTACGCTTTAAAACATTTTTTCCCAACATTTTTTTTATGCGTAAAAAGGGCAACCAGGCCTCGGGGGCGGGGGCGGTAGCCCCAATGTAGAGGCACTCTTGATCGAAACCCACACTGACATCATTGAGTGGCAACATGTCGTGGGAACGGCTAACCATTTTTTCCAGATCTCTACTGCAGGAGAGTGCCTTTGCCAGAACCCAATGCTGCACACATGCATGTACTACGTATGCGAACTCGGGCAATCAAATTTGCACGCAGTAGAATCTTCCCCAGTCTCAAGTTTTACTTTGATAACTCCTGGATCTCGCTGGTTCGCTACGTGACAAGGGCAAACCCCTCTCTGTCACTGCTGCCCTTCCACCACCTGACGCTAGCTAATCGAACTTCCTGTTTCTAGCAAACAAGGCAGAAGCACCCGCACCTGCCTGTATGAAGCATTCGATAACACATAGTAAGTCCCATTCGACTTAAAAATGGAGCTGGATTCCGTCTTGACGAGAATTCCAATGGGCTGTTTCAAAGTGGACGAGAAGTTAATCCATGGTGGCTTATGAGCCAACTCCTTGGCCGAACCGGTGTATTCAGCATCAACTGCAGCTCTGAAAGAATTTCTATCTGGCCGAGAGGAGACCCGTGACATTCACACCCTCTGGAATGCCGTACGTTTAATGATAAATGCTTCACATTCTGATGCGTTAGATTTGGGAGTACGCTCTGTATTCAATTCAATGTTACATTTTTAGTCACTCTTTCCTGCAATCTGCCGTGGGAGTCTCTAAGGGCACTATCACTCAGCTATGATTATTGCCCATCCATCAGTCTAGCAAGCTCTTCAAACGGCCAGCTTCTGTCCATTGCTCCTGAATTCAAGGAGAAGGTCATGCTCCCCTTCCCAGCCCCAGTTACCACGGCGTAAACTTTCCCAGGGACAGCGCAGGGTCGGCCCTTACTTGAAGGACTCCTTGCATGGAACTGGGTGCAGCTCCAGCCCGAACCATTCCCAGTCCAGGACAACTAGTTTCGAAAGCCAATGGGAATAGGGTACTTGCCTCAACAAGGCAATAAGCTCCCACAGCAGGGCAACATTCTCCTCTCAGCATGACCTAGGCCGAGGGGAAAGCCCCCAAACCTAGACTGCTTTCGTGGCCACCCTGCACCCTTTTACCGACAGGTAGGGGGCAGGATAAAGCACCCTACATCTTCCTGGTGCTGCATAACTCAATTCTTCCATTGTTCTCAAGTTATCCTGCCCTCGCAAATCAATCACCAGATTGGCTTGTGAACAAGGAGGGAAGTTGCATCTGTTATTCATCAAGAAATGTCCGTTCTTCTGGAGAAGGGAGCAATACATCAGTCGCCGCCAAAAACCCTGGGGTTTTACAGCTCCGTGAGAGTCATTTTGAAAAATAACGGAGACTTCATCTGATTTTCAACCTATGCTGTTTGACTGCTCACATTCTCACTGATCACTTCAAGATGGAAACGCTTGCATCAATTCTGGAAGCTCTTCAACAGGATGACTTCACGGTCTCCATCGACCTGGAGAATGCATATCTCCATGTCACCCTGCATCCTTCCGTATTCCATCTCTTCCGTCTTGTGTTTCAGGGCACGTTGTATCATTTTGAGGTGCTCCCAATCTACCTGTGTACGACACCCCATCTCTTCACAGTGCTTCTGTGTCCGATCCTCGGCTGGCTCCTTCTTCAAAAAATAAGAGTGTTTTCCTATTTAGACGGCTGGCTGGTCAGGAACCACAACCCTCAGGCTGTCAAGTGGGAAATGGAAATCTGCCTTCGAACCTTTCATCACCTGCAGTTCGGGATCAACTCATCGAACTACCGTCTTCTACCTGCCCAAGTCTTTACCTTTCTGGGCACAGTTCAACCTGCCGGCATTCACAGTGTGCCCATCGCAAAAAAGGCAGACCACCTCATTGTGACCATCGAAGAGCTCCTGACACTACATCAGACAACTGCCCGCTATCTTAGCAGGTTGATAGGGTAGTTGGACTCACTCGTCACGCAAGTCCTTCTAGGTACCTGGAGGCCCAGACCCCTCCATTGGTTTCGTCAGGAATCCTAGGTAATTTTTTATTAGTGGCAAGACAAATTAACCTTCTTATCTGCCTTAAGAAATCTTAATATAGTGTTTACAGCAACCTAATGTCATGGCTGGAATGCTATTCCATACTGCCCCCACGGACTGCCACCTGTTCACCGATACCTCGAAAATCGGTACCCACCTGAATTGCAAGACTGTATCCGGTCTGTGGTCAGAGGAGGAGAAGTTTCTTCACAGCAGCAATTCACTCAAACTCTGTGCCATTTTCAATGCCATCAGTGCCTGGGCACCACTCCTCCAGCACTCTAATGTAGATGTCATGTCCGACAACACCTCGGCCATGGCATATATTTGCCAAGGAGGCGACTCTTGATCCACGTCTCTCCACAGCAAAGTATGGGGTCTGTTCAAGCTTTGTCGCCAACTGGACGTATCGCTGCAACCCAGACACGTAGCAGGAAAACTAAACGTACTTGTAGACGAGTCGTCCTGCAGGAATCACATACAGACAGAGAGGTGCCTGTCAGTATGCAAGTCGATATTCCAACTCTGGGTCGTACCATATTTCGACCTGTTCGCAACCAGATCGAACACTCAGCTCCTGAACTTTGTCCTCCTTGCCCTGACGATTGAGTCCGGGCCTTAAAAAGCCTCAACATCTCTTATAGGAGGGGATGACTGTGTTTAACGCGTTTAAGTTCATTGATTAATTGTTGAGTAATGTTGTAATCAATGAAGTTAAACGCATTGTCTCACACACTAGTAATGCTGAATTATTGCAGCATGAATTCCAATGCATCTTGCAAAAATATGTTGAGAATGGGTTCCCACTCGAGTATGTCAACAAATTAATTTCAAAAGCATTGACCCCCCCAAAACACCCCCCCTCCCTCCCCTTACAAATTTCATTGCTCTGCCTTACTTCAAAGGCATCTCTGAAGTCCTTAAGAAAAAACTTAGCATCTATATCCGACTTGTTTCAAACAGCCACAAAAATATTAAGCAGCTGACCATGCACCATGCAAATAATGACATTCACAAAGCAGACGACATGCTTTCCACACGCATTACTGTTTATAGAATCCCTGTACGGAACCAACCTGTACTGCTACATATGTAGGACAATCCCTTCAAAAACTTAAAGAACGCATGGCATCCCACAAATCAAACTTCAAATTAAAAATCCAATTAAATTCATTAGTACAACACTGCCTAGCAACAGGCAAGTCACCTGACAAACACGCAACTGGCCACACCCCCACCTTGGACAAGGTTCAAATCTTGTTTCAAGAAAAACATACTAGAGCACATATTAATCTTGAAACGCTTGTCATCCACACGCATAAACCACCTGTTCATAACCACTTAGTGCCAGATAATAAATATCTAAAAGAATATTTTCCTGTAATTAAAACACTTAAGGTCGACACTTTTTCCAGGCACACTGTGCAACCCTCATAGCGCCAACGAATGGATTAAACCTGAAACACGTGACCCAATTCGCATACACCTTGCCATTCGACTTGATTTCCCCAAGACGAAGGTTGGGTGGAGCATTTCGGCCGCCATTTCTGCCTCTTCTGAGAGGGGAAATTGGTGGTTTTTATCGTTTTAAATTGATGGTAATGTACCCTTTTATTTTATTTTTATTTTTATTGTGATGATGGTTTTACATAGGATGACTTAGTGGCATTTGCCAGGCTTTAATTTTATTATGCATACCTGATGACGAAAATTAAAAATTTTCGAAACGTTGTTTGTGTTTTTATCTTGTAGCACTGCTTGGTTTTTACTTTAGTAATCATTGTGGTGTACCACTGAGACGGTCTTTTAAAAATTGGAGCCCTTTGGGGAGCTTGCAAGCGATATGGGAGGATGAGCGAGACCTTGGGTTCGTCCAATGCATAACAGTCTTCTGGATGAAGTTGCAAATAGAGGGCGATGCTGATTGCGTTTTGTTTTTGTGTTTTGCTTGTATGGAAGGTACTAGATGTGTACACGGGACTATTAGGGCAAGATATATCTACTTATGAAATATTCCTATTATACGAAACATTATAGATAGGGCAAACCAAGTAAGTAGTGCTACAGAAAAAAAGGCAAACGACGTTTCAAAAATTAATAATGTTCGTCTTTAGGTTTACAAATTCACAAATTTGAAACATGCCAAAGGCCACTAAGACATCCTATGTTTAAAAGCACAGCTGCAGTAACTAAAAAGTCAAAAACCACCAATTACTCTTCTTAGAAGAGGCAGTAACGGTGACCGAAAAGCTCAACCCAACTTGCTCCTTTGGGGAAGCTAAATCACAAGGCAAGGTGTATGCAAATCGGGTCACACGTTTTCATAGGTATGGTCCATTCCTTAAAGCAATGAAGGTTGCATAGTATGACTGGGAAATGTGTCGAGTTTAAGTGTTTTTATTACAGGAAAATATTCTTTTAGATATTTATCATCAGGCACTAAGTGGTTATTTACGGCTGGTTTATACATGTGGTTTATAAGCGTTTTAAGATTTCAACGAGCTCTAGTTTGCTTTTCTTGAAAAAAGATTCAGACCTTTCCAAGGCAGGGGTGTGACCAAGTGATGTCAGTCTGTCAGGTGATGTGCCTGTTGATAGGCAATGTTGTACTAATGAACTGGCATCGACTTTTAATTTGAAGTTTGATTTGTGGGATCCCATGCTTTTTTTCAGTTTGTGAAGGGATTGTTGTACATATGTAGCAGTACAAGTTGGGACTGTATAGGGGATTCTATAAACTGTATTGCGTGTGGAAAGTGCATCGTCTGCTTTGAACTGAAAGAATGCATGGCATCCCACAAATCAAAATTCAAATTAAAAGTCGAAGCCAGTTACCTGACAGATGCGCAGTAGGCCTCACCCCCACCTTGGACAAGGTCCAAATCATGTTTCAAAAAAAGCAAACTAGAGCTCGTTTAAATCTTGAAAAGTTTATAATCCATACGCATAAACCACCCGTACATAACCACTTAAAGTGTGCGCAGCGTATTGTGAGTCCTGTAGGTATTTTATGATCGGCTACGTCTTTCTGGAGGGGGATGCTTTAATCGGCGGCAGCCATTGCGTTTGTAACTATTTTGGATATCAACAAGGCACTCTGCTACCAAAAACATACAATCGATTATTTGTGTTCATTGTGGGGCGAACTCAAGATAGGCTGCGGACACTATAGTGCCAGATAAAAAATATCTGAAAGAATATTTTCCTGTAATAAAAACACTTAAGCTCGACACATTTTCCAGGCATACTGGGCAACTCCCCATTGCTTTAACAAATGGACCATACCTATGAAGACATGTGACCCCAATTTGCACACACCTTGCCTTGCAACTTGGCTTCCCCAAGGACCAGGTTGGGTTGTGCTTTTTACTGCCTGTCTTCTGAGAGGAGTAATTAGTGGTTTTTGACCTTTTTAATTACTGCAGTTGTGCTTTTAAACATAGGATGACTTTAAGTGTCCTTTGCTATATTTTAAATTTGTAAATTTATAAACCTGAATACGAAAATTGATAAGTTTAGGAACGTCATTCGCCTTTTTTTCTGTAGCACTACTTGGTTTGCCCTATCTATGATCTGTTACCGTGCTTTTATTCTGTATGGGTCATATTGCTGAACTTGATTTTGTTTCAAGTGTGTGGAGCTGTAAAATTTTTGTGCACCTAATGGGGAAATATGCTCACAACAGATAAAAAAAATGATAATTTTCAACCCAAATTAGAAATAGCATGAATATGTCGAATGCCTGAATCGTGCAGGCAAATTGTATTGTAATATTGCCTTCTTTTTCCGTTTACAAGTAGCGATAGCATTCTGATTGTCATAAGGGCAGTATTATTTTTCATGAAGGTTTCTTATTTTGTCCAGACATATGGACCAAAATAAATACCTGTCTGTATGGTGGAAAAGGACGTAACATACTGGAACATGTTGATACAAGGAGTCTGTCAGCAGTATTAATTCAGTTTTCATGGGTTGCCTTTTTTTTGCTATGCTGCATAAAATCCAGATGGTGTGCAGACACCGCCATGGATTAGTAGCATTCAGGTATAGAGATAGCTGGACAGTGGGCTTAACGTTATTTATTTAAGGTTTGTAGCTTGTTAAGCTACGTGTCATTATAGCTATAGCTTCTACGTTCCACGATTTGTTTGCGTGCCCATAACCTTCTATCTCCAAGTGTAAATCTTAAAGAGTATCTCAAGAGTGTTGATATCGCGGAGTTGTGATGTCCCTGAAAGCCGGAAGAAAACAAATTATCTATATAATTCCTGGTAGGTAGGTAATGGGACCACAAGACATCAACAAGCACTTGATTTAAATTTCGGAAAAATATGTTTTCTTTAGTCACCTAAATGCACAAAAACAACACACAAATGAGAATGGATGCATACAAAAAAAAAACCTCCACCCCATTCCACAAGTTAATACTTACAACAAAATTAATTTATGCAATTCAAAAGTCATGAGTGACAATCGTTCTGGCACTCACGAACCGCCATGTTGATGTTGGGAATGCCCGTCTACCACTGATCACTATAGGATGTTCCCTGGAAATGCCTTGTCCACTTCCTTCCCCTGCTGCATGTGGGTAAAAATGTGTACTACATTCATTGCTCTTTCTCGGTTGACAGTTATTGAGTATGCCTCCAACTGGATCCTAATTTTTTTCAATTGGTTTTTTGTACACGTCTGTGGTCCCCTCAATGTCTACAGTGTGGTTAGTTTCGTCAGAATGTTTTGAGCCCACATAGGCATGGTTGGATTTGGCTATAGCACCCCCCCCCCCCAATGGCCTTGTGTTCGAACCCCTAAAGACCTCGTGCATTGCCCGTGCATTTACCTGGGACAATGTCAGAGGTCTTTAGGGGTTAAAAAACAGGGTCATGGTGGGGTGGGGGGGGGGAGGTGCTATAGCTAAATCCAACCTTACGTATGCGGTGACCACAGTTGTGTGCAAACAACCAATTGAAAAAATTGGGATCCAGTTCCAGCTGGAAGCAAACTCAATAACTGTCAACAGAGAAAGAGCAATGAATATTGTAAAAAATTTTACCCACATGCAGAAGTGGCAGGAAGTGTACAAGGCATTTCCAGTAAACATCCTATAGTGATCAGTGATCTAGAAGGGCGTTTCCAACATGGTGGTTCGTGAGTGCCAGAACGATTGTCATTCATGACTTTAATTGCATAAATTGATTTAGTTGTAAGTATTAACTTGTGGAACGAGGTGGAGGGTTTTATAGGGATCCATTCCCCTTTGTGTGTTCTTTTTGTGTCTTTAGGTGACCAAGGAAAATATATTTTTCCGTAAATTAAATCGAGTATACTTGTTGATGTCTTGTGGACCCATTACCTACCAGAAGGTGCTTCGACTGGCTGATACTGCCACAAATTTTATTTCTTAGCTTTCCGTTTAAGATTACAAACAGTATTGCGTACATTTATAGCATTTTACAACACCCACCCATCAAAACGGGCAGAATTTGCAGTTGTGAAGCTGCAGCAGCAGGGAAGTATTGCTGTATAAATATTAGCTTACATCTCATATTGGTTGACATATTAGTTCTGATATCCACCCAAAGCCAAAACTGGTATAAAAAGCCTCCAAGTTTCAAAAACGAATCGGCCTTTGAAGGTAGTGATATCATTCAACCAGGGAAAGGCCGCCAAGGTTAATCCTATTAGCAAAGTTAATCGCACAGAATAACCCTTAGGACGTTGAATGAAAATTCGAAGATTGCTACCGCGAGTAGCAATGTTCTAGTTTTCATTTAACTTTCGAACTATTAGTCGGTGCAATTAACGTGGCTAATAGGATTAACCTTGGGGGTCCTTCCCTGGTTGGATGATATCACTACCTCCAAAGGCCGATCCTTTTTGTTAACTTGGCGGCTTTTTATACCAGTTTTAGTTTTGGGTCGATTTGAAAAACAGACGCACGTTTTTTTTTTCTTTTTATGTGTCAGGTCTTTCAGTTTTTTTTTCATTTAATTTTGGATAATTTTCCTGGCTTATTGATGTCTGATTAATTTTGCACATTTAAAGAGTCAAAACTTCAGATTCCTCTAACTAATTCTATTGCCTTACGAACTTAAATCCACAAATAAGACACTGATTGTATGGGGAAAATTTGACATGAATCGGATAGTGGATTCAAAATTATTGTGAATACTGGCGCACAGGCAGACACAGCACAGAATGAGATGCTTGTTTGTTTCGCACGGCGCGTTACATAAAAAAATATGGTGACACCGATAAACTGCATAACTCGTGTATGTTGATGGTAAAACATAGGTAAATCATCTTTAATCTCAGCTAATGGCGAGAATGGGTTACGAGCTGAGCTGCGGGATAATTTCCCCTTGACAAAATTGGTCCATTGTAAAACAAAATAATACGTACAAAAAGGTATAAAAACAACTAAAAATTTAACAGTTGTGTTTGCCACTGTAAGGGTTTGTTTCATAGCCCATAATCAGTCTTTTTAACAAAAGTGGCAAAGTCAGCATGGCAACAGCAGAATGGAACAAAGTATTTGGCAGGATTCAGAACCCACACCAATCCCAAAAATGCTTCATACGGCTGAGCAAGTTATCACCTTCAAATCACTGTATATCACTTTCAGTGTAAGTTATTCACATAATTGTCATGGTGGTAAATTGAGCACCTAGCCTAGCTGTATTTGCCAACAAACACATTGGCATAGTCTGGTGGCTGCCGGTATCGTGCCCTTCTTAGTTTTTTCTGCTTACACATGCAGAAGATCATAAGGAAGAAGAAGAATAAAATGGCACAACCACCAATAACACTACTTATGATGATTGTGTTGGTTGTGGCTGGTGTGATGAGTATTGTATCGTCAGCTGACTCCTTGTCCTCGAAGAACTTGTGAATATCCGGGGGTTCTTCCTCACCATTGTCTTGCTGGTTATTGTCATGTTTTACCACTGGTGGTGACATCGTTTCATGCAGATCAGGCCGAGGACTTGTCGTTGATCTTGTCGGGTACGGAGTTATCGCTGGCAATGTTACAGTATTCGTTCTGCTTCTCATTGTCGGTCGCCACGCAGATCCGGACGTAGTTGTTCGTGTAATTTGCGGTCTCCTAAGACGGTGTCTAATCGTTGCACGCTCCACTGTTGGATCTGTTATGACCGACGGTGCTGTTGGCAAGGATAAAGTTTCCAGTATGTTGGGATCTATAATCTCGGAGGAACTAGCGTGTAAATATTTTTTCCTTATCTTTGGATCGTCCAGAACAGACGGGGCTGTTGGTATAACAAATGGTCTGTTAGCAAATGTGCTTATCTTTGTCCGTTTGGTTGTTGTGACCCTGGATAGAACTCTTGTTGGCTGATGGGTGGTGCTGTGGAATGTTTTCAGCACTCGCAAAGTGGTTTCTGAGGAAGAAGAAACTGGAGTGGTAGGATTTGATACAGTTTCGTTAAATATTGGAGATTCTGTAGGTTCATCACTTGGCATAGGCGCATTTGATGTAATTTCTGTTAAAGATGGGATAGTATCGTTTAGTGCTGTTGAAGGGCTTGCGGGTGTTGTGGGCGATGCAACTTCATCAGAATTTGCATTTAATTTAGTATCAAATGGTGGGATAGTATCTTGAGCTGTGACTGTAATTACAGTATTTTCTGAACTGGACAGTCCCACGATTTGAGAATTGGAGTCACTTGGTTGCATAGTGAACGTGGACGTTGGTGCCTCTGATGGAACTTGTGTTGTTGGTGCATTGAAAACAAAATGTGTGGCATTGTGTATGGTTAGCCCACTGCTGTTACTATGTTTTGGCAACGTGGTAGTAACATGGTTATTAAGTCCTGCATCCATAATCCTGTTACCCCCTATAGAAATGCGAATTGCCTTTCCTTGTCTGGTAGTAGTTGAGGCAGGATATGTCACTCTCTGTGTTTCAGTTACATTCATTGCACGATTAGTGACTGGTGTAGGGGGTGCAACTGTTGTTAATGTGCTGAAACTTGTCGCCGAGTCTGAGACTGTAGTTGGGCGTGAGTGTCCTAGCTTAGGAGTTGCTCTCATAATCGTTGCATTTACTTTGTTCATGTTGTTCACACTTGACGTGTAATGTGGAAAATTTGAGGAGTTGTTTTGTATAACTGTGTCAGTAGTTGGCTTGGACTTCGTAACCCTGCTTGTGGCAATAATGTTCGTTACCGTGCTCGTGGTTGGAATAGTTGTGAAGTATACTTTTATAGTGGGAAGTTCAGGTGGCGAAGTTGTGCTTGTCGAAGTTGCAGTTGTCAATGGTGTTGTTGTCGAAGGTGTTGTTGTTGTCGAAGGTGTCGTTGTTGTTGGTGAAGGTGTCATTGTCGTAGTTGGCATGCTGTGAATATGCTGAACTTTATCTTTAGCGCCTGCATCCATAACTTCTGATTCCCCACTGTCATCCTGGGTTGAGAAGCGCTCGTCTTCTCCTGACATGGTGAATTTGACTCTAATTCCAACAATATCGGTTGTTGGCACAGTTTCTTCTGAACCATCGGTGACTTCATGAGAAGATGCAATGTCATCTGATGTTGATATTGTTATCGACTTTCGAGTCACAACTGTCATTGGTTCTGTATTTCCACCTTGACTAACTGTATGTTTTACTGAATTTGTTGCCTCGGTTCGATGATTGTCATTTAAAAACACAGTGTCACCAGTGGGTGCGTTGCCTGGAATGTAGTGTGTGACTTCTCCTAACCCAGTGGTACGATATATTGGCGGCCTTATTGTACGCAAGGTTTCTTCTTTCGTCGTTGTCGTAGTGGTGTGCCCTGCAGACTGTTGAATAATCATTCCTATGGAAGACAGCACACTTGTCTGGACATTGCTGGTGGATTTTGGATTTTGCTGGTGGCTGCTCGTTGGATTGTGGATGGTTGTTGGATTCTCTACACTATCTCCTCCGTTTCCACCTTCCTTAGTGAGGTCGTTTTGCATAGGCGTTGTCTTGGCCACATGATCAAGTGTAGACAATTCACCGCTGATTCCAAAAACCTCTTCCGAAGAAGCTGGTCTCGCAGGTTGCAGTGCAGCACTTTCCACAACTTGCACTTGAGTTGAATCGTGGGCTTGCTGATGGTGCGCAATGTGAGTTGGATCCTCTGACGATTCACCCGTGTGTCTATTTAGATAGTTTACTTCTCCATCTTGTTGAGAACTAACAACATGGTGAGAAGACTGAGCAGCATCCCCAGGCGACCTAATAGATGGTATGTCTTCAGGTCTAAGAAACACTTGAGCATGAGTAACTGATCTTTTGGGAGCTGTTGTAACTGGACGGGTTGTGTGTTTTGGCTCTGGTCGAACTGTGTCAGACGGCCATTTCCATGAAGTCTCATCATTAGATGCTGCATGTGGCCGGCGATGTGTCCCCGAAGAGGACGTATGTTGAGGAGATTCTGCCTGTTGTTTGGGATTCGTTTGGGAGTTAGAGTTTCGTTCGTACGGCACAGGTCGCCTGATGATGCCTGGTAGCGAAGACAAAGGATCAAATGGAACTAATGGTCGGTGCACAGGAATGTCCTCACTACCGCCCATGACGTATGGGTCGCTGTTGTCAAAGTAGTCTTCTTCGAGATCAAACACGAGGCGGCCATCTTGTTGGCTTGACGGTATCACTTCGCCACGCCAGAGACTAGTGTGTGCCTCGTCAAGCCAGCCCGATTGTTTGTTAAATTGTTGACTGCTGTCGACAACTTCCTCCACTAATAAAATAAAATAAAGGAGGACGACGAGTCCAGACATGGCACATGTGAGGTTTCTTGGACTACTCATGATGCTGTTGTACAGGTGCCAGTTTCTAGCAATTTTTTACGCCTGGTGGCCATAGTTGAGTGATCTGAAAATACAGACAAAGAAGATTTTTTAAGTACGTTTCCCATTTGGACTTTATTGCATGACACAAACATAATGGAAACGTCTCTACAAACAAAAAAAGAGCACAGGCTAAGTATGCTTGTTGATGCACACATTGGGAAAAGGTACACGAGTTTGTAATTAGAGACATTATCCATCATCACAGAACTTGTGATAAAAATCAGAGCACTTAGTAAAAAACTCAGTGTAATGAATATCTTAATGGGACTGATGTCTTCCTGTCACAAGGGGTGGAATTAACTTTAGTGATTTAGGCTAAGCGCTTTCAAATGGGCGTTACCAGACCAGAAAGAGAACAATTTATTATCTAACGTTGTCAACTCGCCAAATATAAATATATTCAAGCATAGATTAAAGGTATTTGTGCCCATGTTGGCTTCCCTGTAAGATTCAGTTTTACAACACTGGTTCAACCATATGTAAATGTGGCAACCTCATTCATTTAGCATTTTTCCTCGCTTGTCTAAGAATGGTTTGGTACATTCACTCTAACATATGTAAATGCAGCGAAAGCTATTTTGCGTAGGATGCACGAAAATGGCGAAAGTTAGTCCTTTTAAAAAGTGTTCGTCTGGAGGGATACTGCATTGGCTTATAATACTTAAATTGAATGTATGGTGGAGTCTTTGTAGTGCTGGAATTTACCTGTTTTTATTTTATATTTCATTTCTTTTATGTAATTTTTTTCAGGATGGATGTTAGAGACAGCTTATAATGTCCAATCCACTCCTTTTCCTTATGGAATAAAGTCATTATTATATTCAACAGTGTTAAATACAATTTAGTTACGCACATAATGACAAATAAAATAAAGCTTGAGATAACAGTCGTAATCTTGGTTCCAGCAATGAGAAACATGCTCGATGCCATACAAAATAATCCTTTTTTTAAATTATCAAAGCAAAGTCATAGAAACTGCTTTTAAAAATGTGGGCGGTATTTTTCCGCGTACAATTTTTATATTCGGATGTAGTGTACATGTCTTCAACATAGTAATAGAACTTCAGTGTATGTAATATTTAAGATACAAAAATTGTTTTTGTAAGTCGTATACGTAATTAGGAATTCGGTTCGCTAAACAAACTTAGTATAATACACAGCAGAAAATCTTGTAGCCACCATATTTTAAAAAGGATGTATAGCATTGGAGGGACTAATAATTATGACTGTACTTCGTGTGTAGTATTGTGAAGATGCATACTCATATCGTTAGGCTGTATATCCCTTTAAAGGCAGATTGTCGCGGAATGAAAGTCTGCAGAATCTAGCTCCATCTGCGCTATCTGGCACTTGCTTGCGTCAAGCGAAGGAATTTACAACGCCATTTCTTTTTAAAGAAACAAGCCACTTTCGTACGTCCTCGTGCACGCAGGAGCAAGCTGTAAAGGCTAACGATATCATTTCCGCTAGATGGCGCCACGGTAGATTCTTAAGATTTTTCTGTTATCACGAAGTATATCCTAACGAACTAACAGTTCTTTTGAGTACCGTGCACAAAAGACTCGCTTGACCTTCTTAAAAAAAAGTTTACGGTCGTTGATCGTCTAAAGTTTAAAATAAAAACCGACCTTGCTTGATTCCGTGAAAGAAATCTTTAGTACGTCCAGCTCATCCGCTTTTTCTTATCTCCCCTTTCTCTTCTTCCATCATTTACGGCGATTAATTATCCAGGAACGTGTCAAGTGCCTTTTAATAAGCACTTTAACCCATTGCAACATGAGCCTTACCAGGCTTGATTATTGTTTACCCTCAAGGGCGTGTATTTGTTGTATGGTTCACACATTTGTCTCTTGGTCACGCATTCACGCGCTCTTTTTCCCTCCCATCATAAATGCGCCCATTGTGTTTTGCATCCTTTGTTTGTTTGGGTTTCTAGAATTTAAAAGATTCGGTAGCTTTTTTTATGTCGTGCTGGTCTGGTCTTTGTTGGTCTTGGTGGTTACCTATACCCTCGAGTGAGTACGTCAAACCTTTTGATAAAAAAATAAAACTATACTTGGCGCTTGTTTGTACGTATGCTTTTGATGTGTGTTTTGTTAACGTTTACTTATGACTAGAGGAAGCCCGGTCACATTTCCCGGGACATTTTCCCGGCACTCTTCCGGAAGACTTGTCAGATTGATCGACCACTCATGCCTGGCTCCTTTTTGGCTGCACGTAGAGTGAGAGAGTGCATTTTCAATGCGGGCGCGAGGAGGGGAGAAGTGGTTTTCCTTTAGGCTTTCCTTTTCCTTTTAGCCAGTCTCCGATATTATTATAAAGATTATCTGTGCAATAATAATGTGAGTGGGGTGAGAATTAATATCTGGATATTTTTTGCAGACTGCTGGGTGGCACCGCGTGTAGTTACGTCTGCCTATCTTGGCGTGTGGTTACTTTTTCAGTTAATTTTCATTACGTGGTATTTCCTAAGCGATCCTGAGCTGTCTGGGACGGCCAAAATAGGGTCTAGGAATTTTGATGTTGGACATTTTGGTGTAAAATGTTTTAGTGTAGGACATTTTGGTACACGGACATTTTTGTGTAACACAAGAATACCAAAAAAAAAATAGTAATGGTTGTCCTGTACTCCAGTAATTTGCTAGGCTTCCCTGCCTCGCTCGTCCTGCTATGCTCCCTGCATATATATAACGTCAGAAACTGCAATAATCACTAACTCCACCAAGTATCACCAATTCAAAGTGTCAAGTGTCCGTGCACCAAAATGTCCATGCACTAGAGTGTCCAATATATCTGTGTACCAAAATTGACATTTTGGGGTGTTAACCAAAATACCAAAAGACCCCTAAAAAATGGTGGTTTTGTACACCAGGGTTTTGCTACACAACGTTCTTTCCTCGCTCACGCTAACGTGCTCGTTGCGGCTGTACATAGAACATCAGAAACCGCAACCAATCATAAATTCCATCGAGATTGATTACAGTATTTGTTTTAAGCCAAAATATCCGTACACCATAACGTCCTACAGCCACCAAAATGTCCGTGCACCAAAATGGTAGGCAGTGGAGGGGGGGGGGGGGCACGAAGGGAAATCTGACCACACAATGGGGAATATGGGGAGGGGGTCAGTGGGGTTCAGGGGATGCGGGAACCAGGTAGACCAGCGTAACATACAAGGCCAGAAATTGTAAAAAATCTTGCCACCTTGGCGTCTTTCAGGTACTGACCATGTCATTGGTGTTACGGGTGTGGACATATGATCAAACTGTGCATTCAACTATGTTAGCAAAGAAACTAATATGCTAAAACTGAAGAGAAATGAATCTCCAGTAAGAATCCAAGTAAACAAACTCTCGTCATAGCATTTGGATTGCAGTAAAAGCCAGTGTTGGCGGCCATTTTACACGAAAAAAAAAAAAGGCCGCATGTTATCGGAAGACTCAAGTTCGATTTTCGGCCACACCACGACATGGAATATTTTCGATATTGTAGATGGCCGCACACTTTTACCGCACTCTCCGGGTGCTACGACTGATGTTTATTTATTTGATTTGCTTCAGTTTAAACGCCAGCGCGCCTACACAGTGACACTTGCGGCGCTCCATCCCCTCTCACCCTTTTTTGTAATATGTTGGATGCCCTTTCTGTAGGAAAAAATATAAAAAAATATAATTGAAACTGGGAATAAACCATAAAAACGAAGGCTCTTTGTGAGGACTGTAAGACTGATTCCACGTTTCCAAAATCAGTTTGGATTCGTCATTACTGGTTTTTTTTTTTTAAACACCCATTTTTTTTTAGACCTGAGAATGCAGGGGTCGGATTTACATCCTCCATTGAAAATGGTGCTCTTTGACCTTAAAAGTGTGAAATTTTCTAAAAAATACGATTCAGGTAGGTTAAATAAATAGACCTAAATCGCTGTTAATCATGCTGTATGGAATGGATTTTAATTTATAATGTACTAGCATCGTACTCGGCTTCACCCGGGGATTTGTTTGACCCGTGGTTGTTTCTCAGTATTTGCTCGGTGCTGCCTGATCGTTCACTACAACAGTCGATTTTTGTTTGTGTAACACTCCCCCTTTCCGCCAATCCTCTCCCTCCCCTCTCCCCTCCTCTTTTTATCCCGTCCTCTCCCTCTCCTCTTGGTTTCCTTCCCTTTCTCCTCTTTGCTTTACGCAGTTGAACACGTACCCGGCTCTCCCGTGCTTGTTTGTTTGTTCTCTTCTGGGTTCAGTTAATGCGTAATCGTATGCTTAATGGTAACAGCTCACCCCCCCCCCCACTCCCAGTCTTTTGCTGTGGCTTATGCGATGCGTACCGTGTGAAAAAGAAGTGTGCATGACGTCATGCATATAATACTTGCCCTTGAGATTACCACGGTGTTTGGTTAGAAGGATAATTGTTAGAGCAAATTGTTAGTCGAGGCAACAATGTGCCAATTTCAACTTCTTTTCAGGGCACTTGACACACTCGCACGTTTTCATTGTTCCCCTTTCGGGGGGTCGTTGCGGTTGCTTCATTTCTGCTATGAGACTTTGCTTTATAATGTAAGATAACTAGGACCGCCCCCCCCCCCCCCCCGGGCCAGTTTTATAGAGCATTGTTGTGATTTCCCGTTGGTAGTGGCCCAAGATTCCATTAGATTTATTTAGATCCAAGGTTAAGAGGCATAGAGGCCTAGATCCCGTTTGCATGGAAATATTGTGACTGGAAAAACATGACGTCATCAGGACTGTGTATCTTTATTGAAAACACAGTTCGAGGGGTGTAACTAGGTTATTTCACGATTTCTGACCTTAAACCATTTGAGATCGTAATTTAAATCGTGTTTTTTTTCTGCAACAAAAATGAAACGCAAACTAAATAAATAAAACTAATAGATTTAAATTCATGAACAAATGAGAATAAAGGCATGGCGTTAATGCTTCACCGAACCTAGATTGCGTGTACGCGTGAATGAACGCATAAACGTCGAATTGTACGCGATGGAGTTAGGCCTCTACACCCTCCCTGGACGGAAGTAAGATTCGAAAAATGAATTATGTTACGAATGAATTATTGAATTATGTTGCGAATAAAAATGAATTATTATTTGTAACATGAATCTATATGTTAAGGCCCATCCCCTTTACTTTACTTTTTATGGAAGTAATTTTAACAGCCCATGGGCGATAATATCCGATTTTCAATATTAACTTCTGTCGACAAGGAGGCTAACCCTAATCACATAGCTACACTTGGCGTGTTGTACTTGGCTCCCAGGAAAGCTTGTTTTTTCGTCATTGAAGATCTTCTTTTTTCTTGCATAAAGCGTACGTCCTGTCGTAGAAAGGGTTAAGTTCATTTACCTGACATTCCAACCAATGTCATTGTTTTGTCCTTCCGTTTTTTTAAGCCTGTTTCCGTTTCTACGTGGTGGTCGTGTTTCTCATGTTCGTTACAGTACCGATCACAGCCTACTACCAAACAGAAAGAAGAGAAAAAAAAACTTTCTTACTCAAAACTATCATTAGCCCGGAACCGAACGAGAGTTGATGGTGTCATCGTCAATTTGTGTTTGTGGTTTTTTTTGTTTTTTTTCTTTTTCATGGAATCTGAAACGGTTTCGTGTGAATTCCCAGTTTTAACAACTTCGTGTCGTTGTCTGTTTCGGACCTGCGAAAGATTCCTCGAATGGGCATTAACACGGATGCGAGATGTCTTTTTCCACGCATCATGGTTTGCTACAGAAATTAGATTGAAAAGGGAAAGAACATTAGCCCTATACGTCGCCATGGGGTCGAATGGGTTTTGTTTTTCGTCTTGTAGTTGCTGTAACTGGAATCCTCGATGTAGAAGTAAAACTACGGCAAAATTACTCTTATCTCTTATGCTGCTCCCATCGTGTGAAAGGACTTACCTAAGTTTTCTGATGTGTTAAATTAGTGTCGTATTTTTTTTAAGGTTTCATCCGAAGAGATTACGTGAGTTTTGAACGAATCGAGTGTGTAATTTGTTGATGTTTGTTGTATTGTTGTCTTTTGTTCATTTAGTGTCTTTTGTTTGAATTTTTTTCCTCAATAAATTGTATTATTTTTGGTTCATTGCTGTAAAATAGGAATCTTACGTTCCTCGTGACGATTTCCATCATGTAGCTTGCTTCACGAAAATAAACTAACAATTGTTAAGTAATTGTAATTTATGATCCCTGTAAAGCTGTAAGATGTCGTGGAATTAAAACGTTTGAGGAAGTTGCCAATAATGGACAGGTTGACGACCTTTATTGTCTTATGAAGATATTTCTTTGAAAACATTGAATTTTCGACGCAAATTAAGTGTCTGTAAATAATTATTTGTTTTCATTACAAGACATTAAAAGAACAATAGTTTAATTTTTTTTAATGGTGATATTTTTTCGCGTTTACCTGAAGATGACAAGTGGCAGTTTGAATTTTGTTCGCGGGTAGCAACATTCAAAGCTGAAGCTTGCGTTATTTTTTACACCAATACGTAATGCCTTGAAAGGGCATGTTTAGTAACACTAGATTAAATAGAAGATTGTTTGCATACATGGACATAACCCCATCAACTCTACGACTTACTCTACATACAGATAGAATTGAATAAGTGGATAGGGTAACAGGATATTTTAGAGGATAAGATACGATAGAATGAGAGGACAGGATAAGAGGATATTTATTTACTGCATAAGCGGACGACGCGTTTTGATCTCGCTCCTGTTGGCTAAAGGAGGCCAAGTTCCTAATGCTTGGATTGGCGCTAATGACCTAGCTGTCGACGCGCCATTAAGTCTCAATTCCCCCCCCCCCCAACTGCTTGGTTGTGCTACTGGCAAGCACGAAATCCGAGCTTCAGAATGGTTTTTCTTGACGCGAGCAAAACATGGCCGAGTGGGCAGGATTTCGTTCTCTGAGCCTACAGGATGCGAGATCGAATTGCGTTGCCGACGTGGACGTACGCAGACTTTAAAATTTTAAAGGGCAGGGGGCACTATTACGAAAAAAAGATGGCAAACAAGGGTAGGCACTGTTTTTCCTTACCTGTAATCAGTGTTACGATCAATCGAAAAGCCTGTGTTTTAATGTCTTTTTTCATTGTTTTATCTATCTAAAAAGGTTAAAAAAAAGGCAAAAGGGGGTGGGGGCGCGTGCCCCAATGTACGGATGCCCTTAGTTGCCGACCTAAGTATTTCAAAAAAAGAATCCCTTTATGCTGGCCCAAGAAAACATTGTAAAACTCTTTTAAGTCGCGAATTGGTTCTGCCGACTCTTTTTGGTGAGTCGTGGGATTCGAACTGGAATTCACCTGTTTTGCTGCTCGCTTTACTCGGGGTCCCGTCACGAAGCTCGCGGTATGCCGGGGAACTAGTTTTTGCACCTTTACGTATAGATGTTGTTTTTAAGCCACACGGTCCTTTAAGGGTTAAAATGCTTCCTATCACTGACTTAACGGACTGAAGGGACACACACGTAATGTGTCACTCCGTTAAGATTCAACGACAGCATAAACATCCGTCCTATCCACATAGTAGGAGGATCGCGACCATTAGACATTTCAATCTTTAACAGCTAGGAGAGTTGGGCTGTTTACAATATCTGAGATGAAATTAAAATATGACAGAAAAAAATGAAAGTAACTCCGGTCAATGAGAGATTTTTGGTAGCCTGACAACGTAAAAGTCGTGAAGAGTGTCGCAGTGTAAAGTTTTTTTGTAGGGGAAAATGGTTTCAGTAATGCTTTTATTTATAATATTTTCTAGCTAAGGGTGTATTACTTCGTGGGTATAGTACGAGTTAATTTCACGAAAATAAAATTTTGTGGTGCGGAAAGTTGAAATGTTTCAAATAACTCTAGTTTAACCGTGTGACGGGCCTTTTGCATGCTAGTTCGGAGATCAGGGGTAGTAAGGCCCCCCTCTCACTGAGCGACTTGGCCACGTGGCCAGGTCGCTGCAGCCAATGAGAATGCTTGCCGTTTATGTAAAACCACGCACTAATCATTTTTATTGGCTGCAACAACCTGGTCGCGCGGCCAAGTCGCTCAGTGCGCGGGCGTGCTAAGTGTGAATACAGTTTTCAATCATAAGGACAGGGTCAGCATTCTGATGCAAGTAAAACAACAATCATGAATGACATTACTGTATTACTGAGAGTTTAAAAGGCCTAAAAGCCATACACTCTCTCCTAAAACTTACGAATGACATGCTCTGGCTTACAACAACGAACACGAAGTTCACGACTTAAATAAATATGGATGCAAATCTATTTGTGTTGCCTTTTGGACTTAAATGTCAGACTGCCTGAGCGGGGAATTGAACCCATGACCTTTGAAACCAACGGCCGTAGTCCACCGCTAAGTCATACTGACACGACCAAAAGGAAACGTCTGCAGGAAGCATTTCACACATTTCACGCTTTGTTATGTGTTCCGTTCGATTTCACGTGGTGCATGTCACGCAAATAAGCGTCCCTCCAGCAGCGATTGGAAAGTGTATGTTATAATTGTATATGTATGCGTGTTAAATGCTTCCTATGGATGTTTCCTTTTAGCCGTGTCAGTATGGCTTAGCGAAAGGACTTCGGCCTTTGGCTTCAAAGGTCGCGGGTCAAATCCTCGCTCTGACAGTCTGCCATGGCATTTAAGTCCAAAAGGCAACGTAAATAGATTTTCATCCGTATTTATTTAATACTTCTCGAGCTCATTGTGCTTTTCGTTCTGTTTAAGGACGCGAGTACGCTGCACAACAGCAACCGCAAGGAAATTTTAAATTACCATTGTTAAAAGGACATTCCTCCCAACGCCATTTTTCTCGATCCTCCACATCAAGTACGGCCACAAACTTTTATTTACTTACCTTTAGTCATTCTCTAGCTAAAAATTCGTTTTAAAATGTGACGTCTAGGAGATTTTCTGTTGAATATTGGGGAACTTTATTTAAGTGCGTCCCGCACTTATATGATCCTTTGCGTGCTTACAATAACCATGACGTTTCATCTCTGTGTGTGCATGTACTAATTTGCTAATAATTACCATGAGATCAAAAATCTAAAAGACTAATGCGGTTAAAATTAAAATTAATTATTCCAATAGATCGCCGAAGCAAAATTATAAGGCACTAGCCTATAAAATTATAAATTTGATGTTAAAATACGAGAATCATTCCGGTTTATGACGACACAATTAAAGCGGTCATGCTGGTTCGTCTATTAGGGACAATGCCAACTGAGACAGTCGTCGCGTTTCCACGCATCTACTTTGGCGAGGTATACACGCGGATGGCGATCAGCGCGTGGCTGTTATGAGACAGGCAGAAAGTTATAAGGCAGGCGGGATGTTGCTTTAAATAGTACGAATTTGTTGGGTAGCCTGACGAAAATTAATACACACGTAAACCTCTTGATGCGAATCTATTTCTATTGCTTTATGTCTAATCTGGTAATTGCTAAGAAAAACAAACTGGACCTTACCATTCCCAAAACGATACAACAATCTGATATTTCCCACAAACAAAACTTAAGGATTCCTGCCAAGTCTTTTCACCGTTTGAATTCGTGATATCAAACGCCAAGTTCGTTCACCTAGTAATCCAACAGACTAGTAATCGAATGTTAAAGGAAGTGCTTGAAAATTCCCCAGTAAGCTATTTTCGAATTTTTCATTTAACCGTCGAACTCGGTGGTATTAACTTTGCGAACGACCTTTGCGTTTCATATCACGACTTCAAAGCTTGGCGGGAATCCTTCACCAGTTTTTTATTTCCGTTTTTTAACTCAGATTCATGTTTCGGAATGCCGTTTGGGATGCAATTTTAGTTCTTTTTAAAAGAAAGGATAATTACACAGTAAAAAATTAGCGGCATTAAAATTATGGCTACCAACGTGACGTCATGTAGCTGAGATGAACATTCTTTTATTTCATTCCTGAATTGCATATAAACCTTTGTGGTGACGAATATGATATTTGTTTTTGTATTTTAGATTATTAAAAAAAAAATGGTAAAGTACAAATATAACTCGCCGGATTTATCCTTTAATTGTTTGTAATTGAATTGGTTGTAAAGGAAGTTATAAGGAAACGTAGTTGTTGTCTTTTCTTTTTTTCTTTTTTGGTTTTGCTTTGATTGGCCTAGTTTTAAAAAACAAGTCGCGGTCCTTAAGTTATTAACTTATTAAATTATGTAAAAACGTATTTAGATCAATTATAAATGCAGTATTTAAAAAAAATGCAGGAAGTATGAAGAACCTATTCCGAATGTCTACGTTGTATTGTTAGGTAGCCTACATTTTTTGTTTGTTTGTTTTGTTTTAATCGTTTAGTGAGTTGGTAAATGTTATTGTTATTTGTTTTGACGCGTTTCTGTCTGGGAGTTGAGGAACAATAGAACGCAAGTTGGATGTAGTAAAAAAGTTGGAAAAAAAATGTGTGTTTTCCTCTCGCCGTGTAAATAAGATAGAGACAAAATGTTTATCACGTAGAACATACGCTGGTGGTCTGGGATTTAAGATTTCAACGTTCACGTTGATTTATCATCTCTCTTTTCGAACAAGAAACGGCAATAAAATCGGCCGACATTGTCATCAGATAAGAATGACAAGTTAGCAGCAATTATGATGGATTGAAGAATCACGTGCTATCGTGAGTTTGGGAATTGAACCAGGGTCTTTAGATTAGTTGACCACCAATCCAAACTAGACCACCATGTTAACTTGCCATATGAATTAACGTCAGTATACAACAAGCTGGCGACAAGGGGTAACTGAATGAGGCTATAGCCATACGGGAAAACGGGTGATTTCCTGTGGGGCCTATGCTCCGAGGGCCTGTCAGGGGCCTACTGAAATTTTTTCATCATGACTGATTTCTACGAAATGCCACAAGAGAGGGGCCTACGTTAACCATTTCCCGGGCCTGAGTGTTAACCATTTCTTAGTACGCCCTGGCCTGGACTCCAGACTTCCAACCGTAGACAAACATACACAAATATTAGTATTAAATGAAGAAACACAATATAGAGCCAACATGGTGAACAGCTATGCCATCAGATATACAACCGCTAAGCACTAAGCAGTTTGTGAAGAGCTAAGCAATTAGCTACAACAGCTGAGCAATAATCAATTTGTGAACAGCTAAGTTATTAACTACAGCTTATTGTTGATCACGTGTCATTCTAAGCTGTTCACAATGTTTGCTCGTTTAATACTGATATTTACAGCTCATTACCTTTATTGTTTTAATAAAATCGGCGTCGGAAAAGGATGATACGTAAGAAAAAAACCGTGAAGTCTCGTACCGCGGGTTTGTGGGTTGAGTTGGTCTTTGTTGGCATGACGTCAGTGTGCTCATCGGTCTCCTTTTATGTGTTCAGTGATATGACTTTATAGTTGTATGTGGTCTCATTGTGTAAGTTCTATATTTATTTCTGATTAAGTTCTCTGAATATTGATTAATTTCTGATCAATGATGTCCGATGTCCGATGTCTGAAAACAAAACCGAATTGACAGCAAATAATAAACGAAGATCAGAATGGAGCTAACACTTTACCTTCACAATGCAGTCTACAATGTTGGCTCCATTATCTTCTTCGTTTATCATTCACGGCTGCGGTGTATATTATGATTGAAGTCCTCTCTCCAGCAAAACTAAAACTGTTAATTTCTCCTTTCCTATTCAATATATTTCGACCAAAATTGGTCAGATAGTAAATAGGTTCGGAGGGTGCCTTTATTACCAACTTTTACGCAATTCCATGCAAGAGTAAAAGAACGGAGCCACAGGTAAATTTGAAAATGTTCATTTCTTGTTGTTGCTGTTCTGGATCTTGTGTGACATGGTTTCAGAAAAAACTACTGCACTTGCCTAAAATCTGAAACATGATCTAAGCCAGAAATTTCCCTGGGCTTTATCCTCACAGAGACCACTTTTTCGATTGGTCGAGCCGATCCGGAGTTACAGGACCCTGAACGATCATTTTGATTGTTTTACATTCTTTTAACCATTGTATTTAGGGAACAATGCCACTCAGCAAACTCCAGATCCATTCTTCATGCACGTGTTATGTCTTTGCTAAAAAGTTGATTGTTTGAAGCGCGATTTGAAAGAAGTTGTGCAGTGGTGGCATGATGTGCATAGCTGGCTGCGTAAGTGTTGGAGAGTTGGTGTGGGTTAATGGTCTCATGGTTGTGAAGGTTTTCGTGTTGTGACGTGCTATGTGTATTTAGTTTTGCAGAGCGTACGGCTTTGGGCCATGGCTCTTAATAAATGATCGAAAGAATCCGTGTTCAGCTAATAACACGATAAACGATATAGATTTAAACCAAACTGAGCTACGTTGTTAATTTCGAGGCCCCGGCCTCGAAATTGGCAGCTAGAAACGATAGAATGGCGTATTTATTTCGCAGATACAGGCTTTCAGTGCTGAGTTGAATTGTTTCAAAGTGGCCAGCAACAATCGACTGCCTGCATAAAGCTTTGTAGCGCAACGCCATAGCTGTAAAAAAGGTACACAGATTACAAACAAAAACGTCAAGTGTGCCGTTAAAAAGGGGGTTATATGATTGAATTTTCAGTTGTTAAAATGTACACGGATAAAATTCGATGATTTTTAATTGAAATAATCAAATGTACAATTGAGAAAATTGCATCTGTTTAAGTGCTGTTGTGCTTTACCAATCATATACGTTACGTAAAGCACAACAACACTTAAAGAGATCCAATTTTCTCAATTGTACATTTGATTATTTCAATTAAAAAAACATTAATTTTTATTCGTGTACATTTTAACAAGTGAAAATTCAATCCCTCTTTTTTACGGCACACTTGACGTTTTTGTTTGTAATTAGTAACTGGGGTGGCGGAATTTACTGGAAGCTATTGATGTCAGTCTCCCATGTTAAGATGAAAGCTGTGCGGCCTAATATCACCGCGAACGTTGTGAGGCCCCCCCCGAAGAATGCGAGCAAGCACAGCCCAGTGGTCAATGTGATCAACTGCCTGCCAAGTGAACGCCGGATCGAATCCCACGTATCGAAGCCGAATCGAAGCCAACTCCTCCATCGGGCGGATACTGCCCGTTATACCATCATTTAGTAGTCTGTCTGTTTCCTTGAACCACACTATGCAATGATGTGATATTTTGCACCCCCCCCCCTTCCCCTCAAGTGCTATCTGGAAGTATTCACGGTTGTAGATTGGTTATATGGTTTTATAATGTGACCCGACTTTGTACCTGTTTATACCACGCGCAATGACTGTTTGGTGTGACGTGCACATCACGTGTCTGGGCTAGTCCAATCAGACGGCCAAACTGCCGTTGTTCTCGTTCGTCATTGGCTAACTCATGGTGACGTCACAGCAAACAGCCGTTGCGCATGGTATAGAACCTTTTCGCATCATTGGACGACTTTTTAACAATTAAAAAAAATTGTTAAAAAGTCGTCTAATGATGCGAAAAGGCCTTAGTAAACAGCAACCCTTTTTCCCGTCCAGTTTAATAGTTTTGGTATATTTTCATCTGCCTTATGTTGTTACTCTTTTAATGTGTCAATTATCATTTGTTCCACAACTTTGTTTAAAATGTGGTTGGGCATCATTGTCAATGAATGTTGCCCTTCCCATCGACCCTAGTTCCTAGAGATGAACAGGAAAACTATTATTATTATTATAAACAAAGTCAGGTCACGTGTTCACCCGTTTAACGGTTCTACAACCGTGAATACTTCCAGAGCCGAAGTACAGTTCAAGGGGTGGAGGGTGAGTGGATTGCTATTCGAGACAAGTGTGTGTGTGTGTGGGGGGGGGGGGCGGCCCCCGAAACTCCTTATATTTTTATGTTACACGTTCTTCCCCGTCTGTCTTTGTAATGCCAAAGTCCTCAAAGGTCAACGAAGCACACTAAGAAAAAATGGTGAATTTTGAGCTCTTTAGGGGTGTTTTCTGGTTGTGACTACGGCACCCACCAAAAACGAGTTTCCGAGTACCCTTGAAGACACCATGAAGTAACTTGTTTTTTTAAACTCGATTTCAGTGGTAAAGGGCTTCAAAACTTCTTTTCTTGAGGGCATGGTAGTGACAACATGGAAATGTCCAAAGAGCTCAAAGCTCACAATTTTTTCTTATGTAGAGTGAAGTTCTTGTTTGTAAAGGGGAGGGGAGCACTAGAAAGTAAAAGATTTTTTAAGGGTAAATGTTTTTATTGTTTTCTTTGGGTGGGGTGGGGGGGGGGGGGGAGGTTGTAACAATTCTCAGTTGACCTTCCAGAAAAAATTTCCAGACACGGCCCTGTATGCTTCGGCGATATTTGCTTTTAGGTTAAGTTGCTTTGATTTTAATAACGATTGCAATGCATGGTATGTGCATAGGCGTAGAAGCATGGTGGAGATGACATTGTAAAGAGCTAAAGATGATAAGTGAGCAGGAATAATATTTAAGATTGGTTTCCGGAGCAGTAAAATATTTATTTCTATGTGCCGTTCGGAAATATCATTACCTGTGAATTTTAGCATTTTGTTCTCTGAATGCTAAAATTTACACGTAATGTATGTTTCTTTTTAGACATTATAAACAAAATTTAGCCAGCTAGGCGGAGGGCCGGCAATTCTCTGTTCCTATATGTGCCTTTCGGATTTACAGGTAATGTTTATTTCCGTTGAGGCAATAAAAACAAAGTTTAGCCGGCCCGGCGGAGGACCGACAATTCTCTCTCGTTTTTGTTCTGATTATTTTGCTGTTAAAGACGATTGGAAAGCAATCTCGAGAAGAAAACATAAAATAATTTTGATCCAAAGATGTGATCTGGTAACTATACTTTCTGGTTAATAAACCATTGATCCCGGCCTTTTATTTTAGGTCATTGTGGTCTTGTTGGTTATTTGGGTGGAAAACTGAAAAATTTGTTACGACCGTTCAACCCATTAGAGCCGACTTGACTTTGCAAACATCATTAATAATATTTGTCGAGACTGAAAAGACATTGGCGCTTCGTAGAAATGAAACGTAATGTAGCTTCCAGGCAATTTCCTAAGAAGCAAAGAATTCCGCTCAAAAACCTGTGTCCACCAGCTGACCTACACGGAATTTATGTTGCTGTTAAAAGTCAAGGTGTAGTTTGACAGCAAAACTGGATCATAAACCGAATCGGTTGTGTTCCGGTTGACAGGCTTTAGGCTAGCAGATGACAAAAAAATTCTGGCCGTCGTCCTGAAACTCAAAATACGGAGTTCAGCTGTTGCTGTGTGCCTATACCACCGTTTGCCCGTGGGGCTGCCTAAATCGTTTGCTGTGTAGCAGTTTGTAAAGCCAGGACCTCATCAAAGATCCACGAACGACTTTTTTTTTCAGTGGAACCGAGCTACTGTAAATACAGAGTGATTCATGAAGCACTGAAAAATAGGCGTTTAATATGTAGGCCTGTGAAAATAGGCTTAGTTCCCCGTTATTTACGAAGGGCTTTTCAATGATACACTAAACTGAGGTATAAAACTTTGAGTAATCTTGTAATAGCACCACTTTATTAGGTCTGCATACGCTTCGTTAGGTCTGTATATATGCCTACTTTTCACACGCTGTACTTTTCAGTACACTGTGTATCACCCTGTGTGTCTGTATACAGCTGTTGTAAACTGCAGGGCTCTATTAGTTGGGTCGTATTGGGTCACTTTACGTTTGCGATGTTGTGAATGAACATGGTTCCACGTTTCCATCTTGGGTGATTTGGTTGATGAGAGATCCCCAGGACGTGTTGAGATCTGCTGTAGATCCGATTTTAATAATTCTAAATGTTTAAATTTTAATTAAAAGTTGTCCTGCAGGAAACTTCAAGACGTGCTGGGATTTTGGTTCAGTTTCCAGATAGTACTTTAGGTATGGAATATTTCACTGCAATTTCCTCATCCCCCCATGCACCTTCCCGCTTCCCCCCAAAAAAATAGAAGTCAGAAGAATGAAAAAAAAAGTTTATATGACGCTCACAAACGCCGCGTAGACTCATAAGGTTGGAGTATTGCAGTGGCGTGCTCGTGGGGGGTGGGGGGGGGGGGGGGAAAGAGATCCGGGGAGGCGGCATTACCCCTGCCCTTTTTGGAAAAAAATGCCCTTTTTGCCCTTTTTGAAGAAAAAACATGCCATAATTTGCTTTTTTGCACTGAAAAAAGTGCTAGTCGCAGCTAGGAGAAAGGGTCTAGAGAGCCCTACAAAGGGCAAAAAGACATCTAGGAAGCCCAAGAAAGGGGCCAAAAATGGTACAAAAGTTAGTGACAAGCAAAAAAAGAAAAAGGTCCTCAGAAAAATTAAGCCTCAGCGTGCCCTTTCTCGCGGATGTCTTTGCCCTCACGCTACTGGAGTATTTGCATTTGTCCGTCACTGAATGGCATTCAGTCGTTAATTGAAAGTAGTTACGCGCGTACTTTTAGGGATCGTTTTATCTGTCAAGTCCTTTATTTGTACACGAAAAAATACCACTCGTGCTCCGATCGCGTGTCGCGCCTCCTGGCTCGATGCCAGTTCACGCACGTGCCAGGAAGTTAACGCCTTTTAGCGATGCTTTGGTCAAATAAGGTTATGGCGATGTTCAATCATCTGGCGTGGAGCCGGGAAACGAAATACAGTGCCTCTCATCCAGACGACCTTGTGACGTGGGATGGAATACCACGTTCCACGCTCTGCATTTTACGGATGTTCATGCATCTATAAGCTTCTGGTTCCACGGACTGCTATAGAGTTGTGATGCGTGTTCTTGTCGTTAGACTCGCTCTGGTTCTCGTCTGCTACTTCCGACCGGGCCTCGAGGAGGAGAGGTAACGTCATCGGCGTAACGTCGTTATTATAATGGATTACGAATAACGATGGATATTTATGCGCAATGTATGAAGGAATGTGACAGAACTGGGGCTTGCCGTGATCTGTGGAAATTGAGAATGTGGCTGGAAGGTTGCGAGTGCTCCTCCTCGCAGTCAGTTTCCCATGGTGGAAGCGGGTTGAACCCGACTTGTTCTTGCGGAGCGAATAAAGTCAAGGTTTTCCTCGTGTTAATTTCCTCATTGTTGCGTTGCGAAAGTACACATTTATAAACATGAAGCGCAGAAATGATAGAAGTTTTAATCGGATTGCTGTCCAGCGAATTGTCACGTGGGATTCGCTGTTTGGGCGGTAGCAATCATTTTCTAAAGTCAAGATGTTTGTTTATCCTTGTTACGTTGTGAATCGGAAAAACTATTCATTATGGGGATATACTCTACTTCGCTATAGTGATTAAAAAATGTAAAGGGGTGGACAGTGGTGTTCTAAAATTATTGTAAGAATTTTTATCTGAAATATATCCAACGTATCCAAAACAAAGAATAAAAAAAACCACTAATTGTTTTAAATAGTACCGCTAATCGCCTATAAAACGGCCGCGGACTATTAAAATTAATTCGATAATAAAAGGGGGTGGGCCATAACAAAGTTATAATTCGAATCTTACTTCTGTCGAAGGTGGGTGTTTATAGGCCTAACTCCATCGTGGAAATTTCGGCGTTTATGCGATCATTCACATATGCGATCTGGGTTCGGTCTAATATTAACGCAATGCCCTCTGTTTCTTCTCTATAGTTTACTAGTTGATTTAGTTATAGCTTTTACTATTTGATTTAGTTTAGTGTGTAGCTTTTACTAAATTTTGGCGCAGAAAAATCTCGTCTTAAGGGAATGACGCAATGTTTCTTTGAAAGTATACTTCACAGAATTGTAAAGACTCTTTATTTCCGAAAAACCGAAATCATACCAGATAAAAATATATATGGATTTTCCGTGTTGCAGGCAGGATAAAGGGCCGTGCACCCATCAACATTAAACAGCTGTAAAATTAGGCCTGTGATACTTGTTTTTAAAATTTTTACAAAAACGTAGTGCGAATTAGCTAGAAAGATAAAGATTAAATGACAAGGTAAAGGGTGAGAAAACCGTCTGCATTAAAGACTGACCGTGTGAGGATACACGATGCACTAATCTGAGAAAAAAAAGAAAAGACAACTGCCCCTACTGGCACTCGAACCCAGGACTTCCCATTAGAGTGCCCGGCATAGTTAGTCAGCGGGAAGTCATGGGTTTGTGTCTCAGTCGGGGCAGTTGTCTTTTCTTTCTTTCTCAGATTTTTGTATCGTGTATCCTCACAAGGCCTGTCGTTAATGCAGACTTTGCTTCGTTTACCCTTTACCTTGTGATTTATTTTGTATTTATTACTCGCATTATTTCTGGTGTGGAGGCCAAGAAGCAATGTTGCTTTCCCTCGTTGTGTATGTTTTGTGACCCCTAGGTCACCACTGAGTAAGACTGAACAGCTTAGCTCGGCTGAAGCCTGGAGCCAGTATCCGCCCCTATAGCACTGTGGTTAGAGTGGGAAGTCCTGGGTTCGGGTTCGAGTTCCAGTCAGGGCACTTGTCCTTTCTTTCTTTCTCAGATTAGTGTATCTTGTATCCTCACAAGGTAAGTCTTTAATGCAGAGTGTTGGCTTCGTGTAAGCTTGAAAGCTTCCTCGCACCTTGAGGTGAGTTTCAGAAAAGACTACTGGAATTGTCTCCTTCCTCCCTGTGACGCGTTGCTTGCTCGTCTCATATTAATAATGAGCCAACTTAAACGTTGGTGGCCATTGATCGACTCACTTCTGACATCCTCGATTTAATCTGTTGGTTTTTATTTATTTATTTTTTGTGGTAACCTCAGGCCGAAATGCAAATGATTTCTGGTAATTCCTTTCCTCCGATCTGATGATTAGAGGCGGTCGATTGCAATCAACGAACCATGTATGAATGAGTGTGCATTGAAATTTGCGTATCGTTTATCTTGTTTGTTGGGTGGCTACTTAGTCTTTTCATATTGCCGTTGATGAATGACACGAGAGTCAATGTTTCTTAATCAGTTCACGACTGGTTCCAGTTAAAAGTTTGTTTTTTGGTTTCAAAATATGGTAAGAAAGCCGTTTGAAGAAAAGGTGGAAATTTAAAGTTTGTCGGGATTATTTTTTTAAACTTTACAGATTTTTTTTTGTAGGGAACATCTTTAAATTTGCTTCTCTGATTCAAGGCCTTCAGGTTCGTAATGGAGATGGGTCAGAAACGGGTTTGGTCTCCGAAAAATTGGGGGTACCAAAATTGGGAGCAAAAACGGTAATCAGGAAAATGAATTGCTCGGTAAAAATATTATAATACGACCTTGCTAAAAATTACGTCAAAACCAGCATTGTCTTTCAAAAAATAAAAATAATATAATTGCTAAACAATAACAGCGTTAATAATGCAAAATTTAGATAAGATAAAAGAATACATAAAAATAACATTTAGGTATGAATGCTTACGTAAAGACAAATGCCTAATAATAATTGAAATGCTCAATATACTTTATTAAACAATAAAAATGCTAAATTTCTGACTATTTATAAATAAATTTTAAAAAATGTTTCTATCAGCAGTGATAATCTTTTTGAGGACTGTTAAAGGTACATTCCTCCCGGTTGGCTTCCCTGTATGGTTCAGTTTTGCAACATTATTTCAGACGTGTGTAAATGTTGCAAAGGCATTCGTTTTCTTATTTTTCCCCTCGCAAGAAACTGGATTGCTGCATTCACTCTAACGTATGTAAATATCGCAAAAGCCATTTCGAGCAGGATGCTTCAAATTAGTGAGAAGGTATGTCCTTTGAAGATTACTTTTCTTCCGATTGAACTCAGGATAACGGCTAAGCTGTGCATAACTTTTCATGTCGAATAACTGGGGAGCAATTCATCTTGAAAATAATTTCATCTGACGAAGAGCGCCATTGCTTCCATAGTTCAGTGTTTTCGTTGAAAGATGCCTGCTTCCCCGTTGACTTTCCCGTACGACCCAGTTTTGTACCATTCACTCAAAAGTATATAAAAGTTGGAAAAATTCAAGCCCGGTGTAAGGTTTGGCCGTATCTCCATTCGAACACTTAATGACAGTTATTAAGTAATTATCAGAATTATGAGTCATTACCCCGTTCGACAAGCAAGACTTTTTGTTACGTTTGCCAGCCATCGAACACCGTATAAGGCAACAACTTTATCACGAGGACTGACGTTCCATTCTTTGCAACTTGTAACTTGGCTTTGGCGGGAAGCTTGCTATAAATGAAAAGAACGTTTTCCCGCCAGAGCACTCGCAAAAGGTAGCTACAAGCGGCAGAGATGCTCTTTGGCGTCTTGTAAAGACAAATTCAAGTTGATCGATGTCACGTTGTAAATAATTCTTGTTGTATATTTTGCTGAAGGAGACTAAGTAAATTGGATCATTTGTTTGCAAGCGTGAGTCGACCCATTGAATTTATACCGGGGTGTCCTTTTATTTATTTTTATTTTTAACGATATTTGGTGGGTATTTCTATGAGCTGTGACTTGTTGACATTTGGGGAGCGGTGGGTATGTAACATTCTATACCGTGTGAGCTAATGTTGCAGCATGGGCTGCCTTGCTTTCTTTTCACCAGGGCGTCATCAGTCACACTGTCGACAAAACGGAGCGAAGCGATTGGTAACAACCCGTGTTGCATTGGAGACATCGTTGTGGCTCATCTTTTTTTCTTTGTCCATTTGCTTTCGTAGCGCGTCGCTGGATGGCGTTGACGGCGATTGCAGCGAGCGGTTTTCCGACTTTGTTTTTTCCGACTTGGGGGCGATGCCATTTTTGTGCTTCAGAATCTAATGAGCAAATAGGTGAGCAGCAAAAACCACCTGTGCATTTTCTCAACCTTGGTTATTCCTCAACAACATGTCCAATCTTAATTTTTTTTTTTGAAACACCACTGGGTGTAACGCTATCAATGTACAAAATCTGGTTGTAATTGATGCAATGGTTATTATTTTTTGATGCGGATACAATGGTTGCATTGGAGGGGATACATAAAACGGGGCTCCACTCCAACTATAACTACCAAATGCTTTTTGATTATTAAAAAAAATCAACTTTGAAGTTTGTTGGGCGATTTCACGATGTTTTTTTTCTGACGATAGGCTACTGGTATCTTCAGCTCTACTTAATAAAACCGTTTATCGTTTTCGATTCCACAAAACTGAACTGGTTTACGAATAAAAGATTTGAAAATAACATTCTGGTACATTTTTTATAAATAAAAACGGTCGAAGCGCACTGTCGACACAATTCACTCTTGTCGTTCATTCTCTCCAAAAATGAACGTCTTTGGGAAAATGAAGAAAACGGATAGACCGTCAAAAAAAGCAAATTTTATTATTGACAAACTGCTACGGTACCAAAGTATCGCCTCAGCAAAATGAGTTTAGTTGAGTTTTCGACTATGAGAAATTACAAACCTTTACTTGGCTAATACTATTTTTTTCCGTACTAAATTGTTTTTCCTTTCTTCCAATCATGACCGGACTTAAATTAGAAGAAAATTTTAAAGATTACTATGTATACCAAGCATTTGTAATAAGCTGCCAGACAAAGCTTGGAGTATTTGTCATTTCAAACATCTAAAAAATGTCTTAAGACGTTGTCTTCTTCCAAGTCAACGGCAAATAATATTAGTTATCTAATTTCGTAATCCATCTCTGTTCCGCAATGTTATAAAATTATTTTCGTAGGTTCGAAATTGTTGTTGTACTGGAGATTTTTGAGTGTTTTTTTCAAATTTGTTGAAATAGTTAGTGAACTTACTATTTTTAGAGTGTTTTTTAAATTCTTTAAATTTGTTGTTGACCATACTACTACTACTATTAAATGTACACCACATGCGAGCCATGGATTCGTGGTGGATTTAGTGAAAGTTGGAAGTAAAATTAAAAAAAAAACTGAATCTGCTGGCAGCTTCTCGCCTTTAGCGGAGCACGCGGCTTTCGAGTTGTCTATTCGTAGTAACCATGGTAACGACGCTGACACAAGATCCTCTCCTCGTATGCGTACGGCATAACAAATTTATGACAACACCCATTTATGAGAAAACAAGAAAACAATTTTTACTGCAGCACAAGACGACGGACTAATTTCTGAATGCAGCATTCGATGGCTTGTTTTCGATTCGATAACCCCGAAATGGACGCCATGTTGGATTTTGAATTCAACGCCAACGCTAATCCCACGCCGTGTTGGATTTAGAATAGCTGCTCGCAGCTATTTGTTCTACCGTCGTATGATCATTGCCAGAAGCTGTTCTGTGTGCGCGAATAGCAAATTTTAGAAATAGCGAGAAACAACAACAATGTTGTAGCAATGAATGAAATTACAGTTGCATTTTGTTCTTTACCCTTGCTTATTTAAATACATTTAATGTTTTATGTATTGCCGAATTCATTGAGTAGAAACTGGAAACTAATCGTAAATAAATAACAATTGACGAGCAAATACCGTGCGGTTGTTCGCTAGAAGGTGTCGGTGCATAAATGTGCCCTACATGTGCCCTAAATGTTGCATTAGTGAAGCAAAAACGTACGGTCATTAAGTGGTAACAGAATAGATTCCCTTCTCCCATAAATTTTCTTTTGTCAAATTACGATACATCGACATCAAAATTGCCAACATTCTCCCCCCCCCCCCCCCTTTCCATACGTAAAGTTTTGTGTTTTCGTTTAATAGCCAAATTTAATCTAGACACACGTTAGTGTGTCGCGCCAAGTTAGGCAACAAACATCACAACAATTCAATTGTCGCGGTTGTAAACCATTGTAGCGCAACGCCATAGCGTCAGTGTCTTATATCTTGAAGCATAGTTGGGCACATTTCAGGAACTTGGGGAAAAATAATAAGGCGGTACAAGAGCTTAAATTGTGTTGAAATCGAGAGCAATGACCCACCTGACAAAAATGAACTCGTGTAGGAATGCCAGCTAAGCTACTTTCAATGCAAAATCTCACCCTCAATAACGTTGAAAATGTGTTACAAGCTACTGGCTAGCTAGTCCGCTCATCCCCATGTTAAATCTCACAGGGTGATTATTCATCGATACCGAGATAACGGGAAGGCTTCCAGGTATGAAATTGGACCAATGGGTGCAGTACAATACGAACTGCGTACTTTTTATGGTTTGATGCCTGGGGGCGTAACGAGGATGGCGTGGGAGGGCGCGTAAGTACGAAAATATTGTTAAAACCATTGTTAGTATTGTCGGCATCGTCTCTCATTGGACTGCCAAAGTTCGGACAATAACAACGTGTATACTGACGTGCGTGCCTAGACACACACTGGTGTATCACGATAAATCTAAACAACGTTGCAAAGAAATTGTATTCACGTCCAATTCACGAAAAATAAATTAACTGTAAAAACAAAGCAAAATAAACAAAGCCAAAAACTGTGAGCTGATAGTTGTTCGGCCCTTCAGAGGAGTGATATCAACACACCAAAACTTAAAAAAAAAGTTTCAACAAAATTAAAACCAAACCAAAAACCTATAAAGAGGGGACTATGTTGAGAATGGTTCGGCCTATAGGCAAAAGGTAGTAGCAAAGTGTTGAAAACCAATTTCTTTTGATGTGGCACTTTATAACAAATCTGCACGGTAGTGGAGTTGTGTTTAATACACAATTAAAAAAAAAGGGAGTGATATCATATCAAAAACCAAAACTGTTAAAAGAGGCCACCAAGTTCCGAATGGTTCGGCCGTTCAAAGGAGTGATATCAACACACCAAAACATTCGGCAACTTAATCGCAGCGAATAATACTTTGGACGTTAACTGAAAACTTGAACATTGTTACCGAAAGTAGCAATGTTCTAGCTTCATTTAACCTTCGAATTATTGAGCGGTGCGATTAACTTGGCAAATGTTTTGGTGTGTTGATATCACTCCTTTAAAGGGCCGAACCATTCGTACCTTGGCGGCCCCTTTTACCAGTTTTGGTTTTTGATATGATAATGATTACAACTACGTACAAGCTCATTTTGGCTATCCTTAATACATTACTTGGGGTTGAAAGCAACGTTAACCTGAAACCTATCTTTATTAGCGCCCCTCCCACTCCTTCATATCCACTGAACGATAAGAAATAATTTGTTTGTGTAAAAAATGTTTGATAGCAAGTGCCAGTGTGATTAAATGCAAATTAATCTTTCCTTAATAACCAAAAAGTAGTTACTATGTCATTGAACTATATAGGTGGTAAGATATCTCGGTAAATTGTAGTTTAACCTTGGGGCGTATATCGTAAGCTTTCGGCTTTAGGCGTGTCTTTTTCGTTACGAAACGACGGTTTTAGAATTCAATCTTCGAAAACTTTCGTCGTGAATTAATAGGTTTCGATTTTCCAGCTCTGTAATGACCGATTGCTTTAGGCGTTCGTGACCTCTTGTTATCTGTTAACATGTCAATGCCTTGGAATGTCATTTAATTACATATTTTTGCTTTTCTCCCTTTTTTTTTTATTAGTTCGTGTTTTCTTTTTATTACAAAATGGATTTTTATCTAATTTAACGTTTTGGCTAATGAAGAGACCCAAGAGGTCAAGATTCATACAAGAACAGGCTAGAATGGTTAATAAATCTGCATACTGCATTCTTAGTAAAATAAAGCAGAGTATACTGACTGTTTCTGTAAGCGTCCGGAAAAGACGTAAAAGTGTCGATTAAAAATCCATCGCTAGTGCATAATTTGTGATGGGCCGACCTAGAAATGCATATACGCTTCAGAATCTAGTGATCGAATAGGTGAGCAACTCACACCACCTGTGCATTTTGTCGCCTCGGTGGCGTGCATGGGAGGGTTGGTATTGCCCCTGCCCTTTTTGGACAAAAATGCCCCTTTTTGAAGAAAAACGTGCCTTATTTTGCTTTTCTGCACTGCCAAACGCTGGTCATAGCGAGGAGAAAGGGCCTAGAGCCCTAAAAAGGGCAAAAAGAAAGCCAGGCAGGCCAAGGAGGGGGCCAAAAATGGTAGAAAAAAGCGAGTGACAAGCTAATAGAAAAAAAAAGGTCCCCAGAAAAAGGCCATTTTACTGGAAGTTGCCCCTGCACTCTCGGATGTCTGTGCACGTTACTGTTTCACTTTGATTATTCTTCAAACACGTCCGATTTAAAATTTTCTTTCTGAAAACCACCTTTGCATGTAACACTATCAATGTACAAAATCTGGTTTTAAACGAAGCAGTGGTTATCTCTCCCTGCGGGCCTCGACGTTGTTGTATCGCACTCCTCGAAAAGTGGCTGATCACCTTCACTACAATTTTTTTTTTAATTAATCTCTTTGAGACTTATGTCAGCCGATGCAATTGAATGCTTATTTTGGCTGAACCGGGTCAGTTTTTCAACATTACCAGACTTTTTGAGTGAAGAAATATCCGTTAAAGGGAGGTGCCCACCCAGGAATTTGAACCGAGAAACCTCCGATCATCGTTGGGGCCGAAATATTGCCCAGAATTAGCCAGAATAGTTCCCATAGCCGCTGAAGGAGCATGGTAGCCTCTCACTCTACCCTGGCCAGGAGTTCGATCAGATCTCCAAGCCTCCAGCAACCAGACTGAGCTCTCTCACCGCTCAGCCACGATGACCACGATGAAATCTAATTTGTTTTCTCTCCCGGACTTACAAGCCCTGCTTAGGCTGTGTATCGCCATTTTAGATTTGATTTGTTACTAACAATTTAGTGCCGATTTTGTTTCTTTTAGCGGAAGCCGTGTTTCTGTTAGGTGCTATGTATGAAATATTTTTAAAGCCATCCCGTTAATCGTTCCACATGCGAGTTTTTCTCCCTTTATTTATTTATTTTTTCACCGATCCCTTTTTTTGCCCCTCTTTTTTCATAAAGTTATGTTTTGAGCTTATGGCGTTGGCCAGACCTTATTAAAATGTTTTGAGGCGCGTGCTCTTCCAGCACCGATCACTTCCTTTAAGTCAGCCTTGACCTCCAATTTGTCGATTTTTTTTTTTAATATTATTACTCGTTTCACAGCTTGATATTGCGTTTGATTCAGGCCAACGAATGGTGTGAGTGTCACAAATTGTTGGTGTAGCCGAAAAGATATTCTAATTGTGTATATTAGAACCTAATGGGATTTTAATGGAAGCGTTTGTACGTGCATCAGTTGGATGTGATTAGGATGTCAGCGGCACGGGGTCATCTGTACTATAGAAGCTAATAATGCTGTGATGACGGATGGGGAATTCGGGATTTACCCGGCGATACACTACTCCATGCCGGCACGTTTTACCAATCCAGTAATAAACCGATACTTGATACGAGTTTGCTGCAACTTAAAAGTTAACAATGTGAGACTGTTAGGTTGAGGGCAGTGGCGTACCGAAGATGAAATATTGGGTGGTAGGGGGTTAAAGTAGGTATTTCCGACTAGTTCACATTTTTGTCCGAAAATCGAATATTTTTTGTTGTCTTTTTCTTTTTAAATATTGTGGTATTTTCGGACCGCCTCCTCTTATTTCCGACTGAAATGCAATTTCCGACTTATAAGATTTTTGGGTGGGAGGGTTGGTCTTGCACCCCCCCCCCCCCAATATTTTGTCCGGAGAGGAACACATATGGGCACATTTCCCCCATTAGAGAGTTTTATCTGATTAAGATTAAAATAAATAGGTAGATGCTAAAATTCTGATGTTTTTTCCCCCTTCTGTTTCAATTGCGAAGGTCTTCGTTTTCGCCCCCTCGTTGTCGTAACTTTAACCGCATTGTTGTTTTCGTACAACCTACGAGCCCAGTGCCCCCTCCCCGTCCATGTTCAAGATAAACTTTTGTAAGTCTCAAAGATGGTAAAATTACTGTTTTTTTTTTTTAATTTAGCCCCGGCATAAATAGGTGAGCTTACAGTGCTTCCCCACACCTCCGAGATTAATTTCTTAAACTTTATTTTCAATTTATTTCTCCCTCCAAAATGTAATTCGCGGGTACTCCACTGCTTAGGCTAGACTCAGAATTGTTAACTTCTCACATTGTTAACATTATTAATAATTGTTAACATTATCGGCAATTAAAAGCTAACCGATAAGCAGCTTGGTAATTAGTTTTGCTCAGATTAGTAAATTAAGTATCCGTAATTTTTATGCCTGTAAAACTAAAGTTGACAAATTGACAAGCTGATAAGTACTGATGCTCGATCTTGTAGTTAAGAAACGATGCTCCTCACCCCATTTTAGGAGGAAGTATAATTACTCTGTCCTCTTCCCCCCCCCCTTCCCCCGGCCTGCTTTTGTTGGTGCATCTTACGTAGCGGTCTACGTATGTCGGAAGGATTCTCAGGGCGAAGTGCCCTGCAGGCAAGCTCTCTTCTGGGATCAGGAGGTGCTTTGAACATTCCCACTAATAGCACACGTAAAAAGGTCTCTTTTGTATACTGTAAATGTATTGCAAATACGAGTCGAACTGTTTGTGTGATTTCTCGATTGTTTTAAAGGTACGAAATTCGTAAGTGGACTTTAGCTAATTCAAAGTAGGCCTTACCTGAACGCTAGAGGTTTCTGCGATTTGAACCGAAAGTAATTTAAATATTTTGCTTTTAAGATTTTTCTTTTTCGGAAAAATTACGACTAAATTCAGCTTCATTAATTATTCGTACGGCGTTATCTTTTCCTCCGCATGGACACTTGGTTAGGTCATTTTGAATTAAATCAATGGGGAAAACCCTTTTTCCCTCCACCCGCCATAATGGATTCGATTTTCCCTCTTTTATTGCGCGTATCACCCGTCATACACTGGGCATTTCCCAATGAGTCTATTTCAAAAAGAATCACCGTCTCAATTTTAATAACTAAGCTACAAGTAATATTTTTTTTAGTGAATCCTAGGACATATTAAAACCTGAATAAAAAACGTCAGTTAAACCCCAAAAACGTTGAATTATGTCCAAAAATTCTAATTTAAGGCGAAGGAAAAAACTGCGGATCAAGGAATAAGTGTGGGAAACTTTCAGCAGGCTAACAGGCTCTTGTCAACAGTCGGGGCACACATTTATTTATTATACATTCAGCCATTACACACTACGCCGGCCCGTTTCATTTCAAGGAAATATCCTTTGGCTGGGATCGCCCTAAGTCCCCAACGACGACCCGCTCCACGGAAGATTTCTTGAAGAGGGGCCAGTACACCAGTAAAGACCGAAATTATTGCATAAATAAATGTTGTTCCCCGAGAGGGGGGGGGGACCAAGAGCATGGCGGCCTCTTGTGTTACCCTCTAAAAAAATTGTCATTTAAATATAAACATTTTTTTTGTATATTATTATGAGCCATACTGTTTGCTTTGATCACTACTTTGGTATCGGTCCATGCTTTGGAAAGTTTAGTTACGATCCCAGAACAGTCTAAAACTAACGATGAGGTGCATACTACTAAACGTTGTTGCCAGAGTTCGTTCGTCATATGGCTTCGATCTGTTACCCGTATAGTAAAACGAAGAGTAGATTTTTGACGATGTGCACACCTGTTAAAAAAAGTGTGCCCATAATAATCATTTTAATACAGGTTAAAAAGGTTACTATGTACGGAAGTTGCACGGTTCATATCTTCTTTCTTACATTATAAACCAAAGTCTCATAGCAGAAATGAAGCAACCGCAACGACCCCCGGAAGGGGCACGATGAAAACGTGCGAGTGTGTCAATTCTTTGGCATGAAGTTGAAACTGGGACGTTGTTGCCATGAAAAGAAGTTGAAATTGGCTCATTGTTGCCTCGACTAACAATTTGCTCTAACAATTATCCTTCTAACTAAAAACCGTGGTAATCTCAAGGGCAGTATTACATGACGTCATGCACACTTCTTTTTCACACGGTACGCCACAGCGAAAGACTGGGAGTGGGGGGGGGGGGGGGGGG
>JAHWFP010068077.1:90555-100743 GCA_023313725.1 Lithobius niger | reverse complement strand
ATCGTCCAACAGGAAATTCGTATAATGGAAAATCGTCCAACAGGAAACTCGTATAATGGAAAATCGTCTAATATCCCTGCCTCGCTCGCACTGCCGCTCTCGTGCGGCTATTCATATAACATCAGAAACCGCAGGTATCTAGACACACGCTAGTGTGTCACGCCACGTTATGCAACAAAATCACGCAACAAACATCACATCAATTCAATTGTCGAGGTTGTAAACCATTGTAGCGCGACGCCATAGCGTCAGTGTCTTATATCTTGAAGCATAGTTGGGCACATTTCAGGTACTTGGAGAAAAATCATAACGCGGTACAAAAGCTTGAATTGTGTTGAAATCGTGAGCAATGACCCACCTCACAAAAATTAACTCGTGTTAGGAATGCCAGCTAATCTGCTTTCAATGCAAAATTTAACCCTCAATAACGTTGTCAATGTGTTACTAGTTACTAGCTAGTCCGCTCATCCCCATGTTAATTTCCATGTGGTGATTATTCATCGATACCGAGATAACGGGAAGGCTTCCAGCTATGAAATTGGAGAATGGGTCCAGTATAATACAAACTGAGTACCTTTTATGGTTTGGAGCCTGGGGGCGTAACGGGAATGGCGTGGGAGGGCGCGTAAGTACGAAAATATTGTTATAACCATTGTTAGTATTGTCGGCATCGTCTCTCATTGGACGGCCAAAGTACGGACAATGAGAACGTGTATACTAACGTGCTTGCCTAGACACACACTGGTGTATCACGATAAATCTAAAAAACGTTGCAAAGAAATTGTTTTCACGTCCAATTCACGAAAAATAAACCAACTGTAATAACAAAATCAAAAACTAGTAAAGAGGCCACCAAGTTGAGAGTGGTACGGCCCTCCAAAGTAGTGATATCAACACACCAAATTAACCAAATAAAACAAATTACAACAAAATTAAAACTAAACCAAAAACCTATAAAGAGATGAATAAGTTAAGAATGGTTCGGCCTATAGGCAAAATATAGTAGCAAATTGTTAAAAACCAATTTCTTGTTGAAGTGGCACTTTATTACACATCTTCACGGTAGTGGAGTTGAGTCAATACTCAATTAAAAAAAAAGGAGTGATATCATATCAAAGACCAAAACTGGTTAAAGGGGCCGCCAAGTTCCGAATGGTTCGGTCCTTCAAAGGAGTGTTATCAACACACCAAAACATTATCGCATATCGCCCCGAATAATACTTTGGACTTTAAATGAAAACTTGAACATTGCTACCGAAAGTAGCAATGTTCTAGTTTTCATTTAACCTTCGAACTATTAAGCGGTGCGATTAACTTGGGGAATTTTATTGGTGTGTTGATATCACTCCTTTGAAGGGCCGAACCATTCGGAACTTGGCGCCCCCTTTAACCAGTTATTGTTTTTGATATGCTAGTATTGTCCCGTTAAACTTTTATCCATTATACGATATTCCGTTTAGATGATTTTCCAGATTTTTTATTTATGCAGTTATTAGACAATCATCCCATTAGACGATTTTCCAGTTAGACGTTCGTCCGACGCCCCATTCCGTTTCATGACGACCCGTCGGCTGACGGACGAGATTGTCGAGGCAGTCCTTTCCGTCAAAAACTGATCGCATCGGACAAGTGTACGCACCCTGTCATCAGTCGATGACCGCCGTCGTGCGTCAGGCGTCTGCGCACATCGCCTTTCCCCTATTAAATGCAGATGCGAACCTATTTCAGTTGCCTTCTTGACTTAAATGTCGTAAAGAATTAATACCTAATTTACTACGAGTTTACATTCAAATACCCACTGATTCCTACTGGTTCCTTGTTCATTTGTATTGGCAGTTTGGGCGCGATCAAATTTAAATGCTCGGCGGAGCCGATTGCAACGGTTAGCGACGGAAGCAATGTGCGCTGGACCACCCGTTGCCGTCAGTCGTCGGAACGGGACGGAACAGAGTAGTGTGCTACAAGCTTTCGTGTATCGGTATCGGACTAGAATCGGTATTTCTTAGCGATTCTTTACAGATACGTACTACACATTAACACTGCGGATAGAGAACTTTGTGTTCCTGTCTGCTGACTGCCACGATTCGGGAGTGAAATCAGTAACGGCATCTGTAAAACAGACACCACGCGATATCGGATCGGTAGAAGTGGTGTCGATACTATCTTACCTGTTGATAATAATTTAATACCTGTGTATATAATACAAAGCTTTTCAGCCTGGTGCTTGGCCTGTTTCCAAGCTGGCGCTCGACCGTGCTACTAGCCTGTGTATATAGTGCTGCCATCGGGTGGTGAACATTGCAGCAACCAAGGAATAGTAGTCTATGTTTGTCTTTACCCGTCGTTTTCCCTATATGGCTTCTAAGACAAACACGGTTTATTTTCCTGGGATGCTTTTACATGGAAAGAATAAGTCCTGAAAATGCATACCACCGTGCAGCATGCGTGGGTTCTGCTAGTATATGTATAATATCACGCGCTCGTGATGATATCGATTGTGTTGTGTAGGACCAAGATGTGCCTAGCAAAATTGTCCCGCTCTGATAACCTTTAGCTCTTAAAAAGGATGGTAAACCCGAAACTTTTTCTTCTTATATAAGTTTAAATAGACAGGGAAAAAAATAATGAAGCCATAATAATGCCAAAGGAAAAAATGTGTGTGGCGCAATTTTGGGTTCGTTATTGTGGGCGAAGGGGAATCCGACCGTTTGAATCACTCTTCCTTTCACATCCTTTTAGCCTCCTCTTTCTTTTTCTCCCAACTTTTTTTTTTATTAGTCATTACGAGGATGTCCCACTCTTGGGCCCTACCTGTTGCGATGTTTAGAAATGACTAACTTTTGATGGCGACGGATTTAGTCTAAAGTCCGTACTGAGAAATGAGATGCAGTGGAAAACCAGCAGAGTGGAATTAGGCTCAATTGCTTAAATCTTTATCCTGATGGAAAAGTGCCATGTACCCACACTTTTCGTTTTCAGCTTCGAAAATTGCTGAATTATGTGAATCTTAATGAATGGGGGTAGTTTTCAGAAATCATTGAGTCCAAAGCATGCAAGCACGTGAGCTTTCTGTAATCAGCATTGTATTATTCTGACTTGGAACTGTAAACTGCCGGAATCTTTTGTTTTTTTCCCCTTTCGTTTTCCCTCCCTCTTTTTCGGCTGACACGCGCACCTACACGAAATCCGGTAATGTCTATGTACGGTAATCACTTTCATTCCTTGCTTCATTATACAGAACTGTAGATTTGGATTGCGTGTGTTTAAACTGCTTTAGATTCGTTCCGAAATGGTGTCAGGGAAAGGAACGGCCTGTCGTTTTAAGAAGTAGGCTTGGCGATAACAGCAACGGAACTGTATGATGTAAATGGAGTCGAGTGGCTTACGTTAGGCCTGCTCGTACCCACGCGCACGCCAATACGGAAGTCGTTAATAGCTTTACAACGAAAGTAAACACTCATGTATTTTTTCTATAGCAGGTTAATTGTATTCAAAATACCTGCCTCGTTTTTACGGAAGCTCTCGGTGATAATAAGTCTTGTGTGAAAACAGGAGCTTATAAGTGCCTTCATAGGACGTAGGACGTGGGAGTATTCACGTTGAAATTCTCGCTTTGTATTCTAGCACTTGTCCAAGGTCGTCTGGGAGGTGCCCATAGTGGGGAACGTGAGGAGCACCTCCTCGTTGCCAATTTTTTTTTTTGGGGGGGGGGAGACACCCCCCACAAAAAAGGAATTACAACTGAGTGGCGTATTGTTTTTATGACTTTTTTAAGGGATGAGGGAACAAAGTTCCCCCCAGCCGTAAAAACGAAAAGTTAGTATCACTATCAATGCCATCACCACTAAACGAAACGATACAGAAGCTCGTCTGCAGCAAGCCAACAAAGTTAAAATCCCAGTCGGCTTCCACAATTTTTATATTCTTAATTTTGATTAAAATTTAAAAGTTATTTTGGGCTGCAGTTTAAAAATAAAATGCAACAACAATAAACATCCGACATGGCACATTAAATAAGTATAATTATAATTGCTAGCTAGCCAACAGCGTATTATGTCACGTATTCATATTTTCATACTCGTTCAACTTTTTAACCCCCCGTCCGAATTCCTAATCCTAAATAAATGGTATATTTCATAAAATGATTAGTTCGAGCTCAAATAATCACGCTATGAAATATACAACTTTTTCTAAAGTTGGAAAGGAGAGTTGGTGGGAGGAATTCCAAAAACAAATGGGAGCCTCCTAATAGTCTTAAGGGGGGGTGAGCAACCCTATGTAGGTGAGAGGCTGCAGATTTCGCTTTCTGGATACAATCAAATTGATTTCCAAAACCGTGCTAGTGCTAACTGCATTAACTTACCGGCACGCGTGAGAACGGGTGTTCAGCTGGAAGTTGTGATGGGCGCAAGGTCAATTCCGGACTTGTAATTAATTGATTCACTTCCACTTTTGTGAACTTGGTGGAATTGAGTCTACGTTGGACAATTCCAGGTTATGTATTTATGGAATGGATTTTATTAATCTTCAATTCCGCTTTGGGTAGTTGCCGAAATTACAAACTGACTTGGTAGGAATTAACTTGATTACCATCAATTCACCCCAAAATGCGGTCAGGTTAACTTTACTTGCCAAGTCATCCATTGGATTGTCATTGCTTAGATTTGATTTGATTTTTATCTGACTTAAAATTAGTTGTTTTGACCTGATTTGATTCAACCTGAAATTCAGGCCAATTCCACAAAATCAGCCCCAAAATTCACCAAAAATCGTCTAAATTTTCCGTCTAAAAGCAGCAATACCTTAAATTTTGTCAGAATTTACCTGAAATTATGCCGGACTTAGGCGAAATTGGGTAGAATTGAATGGAATTGGTCAAAATATTTCCTGACTCAACCGGGAATTGACTGGAACTAAGACTGGATCAGCAGCAAGTCATTGAATTGGAATTAATTATCAAAATGAGAAACGAAAATTAATTGACTGGAAATGATTTGAAATAAGTATATACAAAATATGGCAATGATTTTAATTGTATTGAGCCATGACAGTGATTTAGTTTGAATTGACTCTGACTCATGAAATTGAATTGGAATTGATCTGGAATTGAGTTGCCTATCAACGGTATGTAAGTAGAAATGACTTTGATTTGACTTGCTGCTCACTTGATGTCAAGGTAATTGACTCAAATCCATTGAAATTGAATTGTGCCCATCCCTGGCTGGCAGGCAAGAAACGTAATTTCTACCTCAGTAGACATTGGCTTCAGAAGCAAAACGCGTTCCTCACGTCAAGATCATTTACACGTTAATTATTTGCTAAAAACCTACACGGCATAATTTTTGACGCAGTTTTCTGCAAAAGTAAAAATGGCCAATAGTTCGACAACTGGCCGCATGATGTCGGGACTCGGTGCTAACGGTGAAGCACGAGGTAAACTGTGTAGGAGCACAGCCACCTACAGTAAAGGCCGTATCATCTTTGCCTCCCACAATGCTCTGCTAGAAGGCGAAACAAGTACCGACGCGACAAGTTTGCCAAGTGGCGTCATCGGTTGACAGAATTTGGAACCCTCGTTGGTTAGTTTGAAATTTCACCGCTTGGTGTAGAGATGGCAGCACGTAGCAAACTTGCGCTTCCTTCTATGTCAATGGTTGATTTTACTTGCCTAATTTGTCTTCATCTGATGCGGCCTTTACTGTCGGTGGCTGTGGTAGGAGACTCCTCCTGTGTGCTGCACTGTTGCACCTGATGAAAATAATTTTTTATCATGGAATTTTAGAATAGTTTAGAAGGTGGTCCATAGATGAGACCAAAGGAAGTGGGAGTTGGTACTATTATCTTGATATACAGGGTGGTCCATAAAAAACGCAACAGCAAAATTTCAAAAAGTCAAAATTTTTTTTGTTAGCACCCTCCAGAACCATAAAGGGTCGGATGATGTCTAATAGAACGAGGAGTTTTGAAAATCCCTTTGTGGTTCTGGAGGGTGCTAACAAAAAATAAGTTTGGACTTTTTTAAAATTTTGCTGTTTTTTTTTTATGGGCCACCCTGTATATACGTAAAGTTGACGAGGTGAGTTTAAGTTTTTTTTGTTGACGTAGTGGTTCGATGAGCGTTCATGAGTAGTTTTTTAGATTCCCCACAGGTGCGTACGTGGGATGTAGGAATGGATTGCCAAAACGTATGCGCATGCAGCATACGTGTTTCGAGAATGAACTGCACCTCGTTGTCAACTGTGAAGTTCAGCTTAACAGCTTCGTACAAAATTAAACAACAAAAAACTTGATTAAAATATATAACGTTAACCCAGGCTAATGCATTTCTGACCAGAACAGAAAATGCAGTAAGGAGCCGACAGACAACTACCTCTTCCCTGCGAATGCACGATCGATATAACGAAGTAGGTCGGTTTCGCAGCCCGATATATACTGAGTTGGGATAAAGGGTTTGGGGGGATAAAAAGTTCAGATTTTGAACTGTGCATAGACCCAGTTTATGAATGGGGACATAATCGTTTAAATTTCTATTGTCAGGCATAATGTGGTTGGGAACTGCTGACGAGATAAAACGTTTCGAATTTGTTTCAAATCTAGTTCCTTGTATTCCCGTGATTCCTTGTGTTTTCCAGTAGTGAGGACTATCGTATTACCAAGATGTGGGGTGTGCAAATGTTTTTATCCGGTCATGGGAAGACCCGGTTTTTAAACGGATGTTGAATGGGGGAAGTGGTGCTAGTAACATTTAGCTTAACCATTTGATTTATTGGCAGTAATTCTTTCTTGGAAGTTTCTCTTGTGAAAGAGAAACTTCACAAGACTGGCTGTCCCACATAAGTGGCTGTTCATTGAGGGTTGAATTACGAGCTACGATAAGGACTTTTTTGGTGGAGATCAGTTTCTAATTTTAATCGATTACATGTCTTGATATGACGTGTTATTAAGATGACTGCTAGAAACCAGTCGAATATTCACAGGCGCTATAAAATTTTAAACTCAGGCTCTGACGTTATCACTGTAACCTTTGAGAAACTTGGAACCAAATATAAAAATAGGTATTGTTGCAAGTGCATTCCTTATAATGAGGCCCAGAAGCAGAACATTTTCAGCCGGTGTGCGACAAACTGTTTGCAAACTAAAAACGGTCTGCATGAAGTGGGGGGTGTGTGCGGGTGGCAGGAAGGGTGTGAAGATGGAATTTTGCATTGTGCAAAATTTTGAGTTAGGCCCATTTGGGTTTACGAACAAGTTTCTTGCGAGAACTTTTTTTCTAGACCTTTGTAGGTTGTTTTTACTAAACAACTTGAGAACGACAAAACCTATCAACATGACAAGGGTACCATTCAAAAGCTCACGAAAAAACGGTTAAAATGGTGTATTTGAACGTCAAAATCGGTAAATTTTTGGCGAAATTATCGCAAAAAGAAGACTAAGAAAGAAAAAAAGTGCAGGATAAATCATACTGCAACACTGCCAGCCGTACTGCGACGTAGCGTCGCGCGTCGCTCCGATTCTGCTACACGGTAATGAGGGATCCTACACGCAAGGGCCATTAGCTTTAACTGCCAAGATTCTTTGCGGCTTTATATCATTTACAGCTGTAACGTTAAACATTATGATTTATTATTTGAACTGCCATGATACATTTCTTTGTTAAACCTTTTGATGCAACATTAAAACAATTACTCAAGCTCCGATACACACGACAACTACTTCCATCTCTTTTTCCTATTAATATAATTTAGGTCAAACCAAGGTGGACATATTATACAAATCGTCAACATGACCAAAGTACCAAGATACTGCATTTATGTTTCAGATTCCAGCTGTATGACTCAGTTCCGTAAACGGAGGAGTCAGGTTTAATATGAGTTTTTTTTGTGGGTGCTAATTAGAGTCGAGTTAGACTCTTACGCGAACGGTTTGTCTGTCTGTCTGTCTGGGTCTGTCTGTCTGTCAAATTTTGCACTCAGATTGATGGCACATTTCTAGGTCTAAGTTTGAAAATGGGTCTAATCCGTTGGGGAAATCCTCCACTAGAAATAAGCAAAGATTTTTGTTCGCAGCAAACGTACGAGGTTCGTTATTTTTTCTTCAGCCGACTGACGTCATCCATCCACTACCAATTAATGGGAACTATGTAGCCTTCGTCAGCGGCTGATGTCACCACCAACCGACCAATGACTGGCAACTTGAACAAATTATTCTACAGATCACTGACGTAAACACGCGGCCCCACTGATGTGTACGTTTCTACATATCAGTCGTGCCGTGTGGTAACGTCGCCATCGGATAAATGAAATATTCAAAACGCCGGGACTAAACGATTTGGACGCCTCCCGTGTCATAAAACGGCCAAACGGTGCTGAATATTTTTAATGTTGATTCAGTTCACTATTGGTCTAATTAAACTTACAGTTTTAAAAATGAACCCGATGGAAGAATCGTATTGGGCTCGTCTTTAAATGAGAGGTGTGCGCCGCCATGCCATGTCATCGCATCTGATCAAAAACTACAAACGCAAGAGGCCACTGGTTTTACGGTTGCGTACGCGTCGTGGAACCGCGGCCAAGAAATCTTTTGGGTTTTGGGATTGTATTCTTTAAGGAGGGGCAATTATTCGCTGGTGTTAGACAATTAGTAGCCATATCGATCGCTGTATTCGCAAGAGAAAATAAATCGACTCTCACTATAATTGGTTTAAACCGTTTTATTAAATTTGAAATTATTTTGATGTCACAGAGGAGATGTTCATTTTCATGGAATTTGTGCAGGTTGTGAATTTTTTCCGAGAAATAGACAATAAAAAGCAGCTATACTTTTTTCTTATTTACTTATTTTTTAAAGTAGGAAAGGAAAGTGGGGAGGGGGGGGGGGACAAAGGAGATGTTGAAGAGGAGAAGGACAGGGAAGCCATTTTCAAGGAATTGTGCAGTTTGTGAATTTTTTCTGGAAGTATAGATAATAAAAAGCAGTCGCACTGTCTTTCCGCTACACTCTATTCTTCCTTTTCTTAACCTTTTTTTTTTAAAGTAGGAAGGGAAGGGGTGTGGCGACTCCACAATTTGCACCATGAATCCGCCCTTCCGTGACCAATATCGTGATATTATTGAATTATCAGTAGCCCTTCCATCGTTTATGTAACGAAATCCCGTTCCTTCTTCTCCACTGAACTCTTTTCGGCATCAATCTTCCAGTTGTCAGTCCATTTTTCTCTTTCTCGTTACATAAAACGTGTGAACGGGCAACAATTAATCACAGCACGGATCTTGAAAGTTCCCACGACAACATATAATTTGAATGTTTGAGTGCACAGCAATATGTATAGCTGCACAAAGACGGCAGCGTTTCCTCCCATTATGTCCATTACTATCACTTCGCTACCTACTTCGCAGACGTATTTTGTTTCTATTGTACTAGTTTTGTTGGCAGAAAATGGAGCTGTTGGTGCCCTTATTTCTTAACTGGAAATTACTTAACGTAACATAATTACATGTTTGTTACAACGAAGCTCGTTTTGCAGCGGCGATAAGTTTATTTAGTACCCATAGGTTTGGTATTAGAAAATTTGAGGTAGCCATTAATGCTCTGATACCAGTACACTGAAGGGTAGAAACCTGGTGTGTCTTCGCGTATCCCCTTAGCTAAGCTGTATTGACTATACTGCTTAGGTAAGGTCAACCCACTCAGTGATAGGCGACAGATCGATTTCCGTACTCAAGTTTTCATCTTTCAAGTGATGACGTCATTGACGTCGTTGTAGCGCCACAACACAAATACAGCACCGGTGACGTCACCTTACAATGTGTACAAAAACAAGTTAAAACAAAAAACAAAAAAAACAAAAAAGCTTTTGTTTCTTACGATGATCACACTGAACGTACCATAGTGATACTGCTTGATAAACAGTGCTTTCTAGACTTTCTATCTGATAACTGCGAGTAGAGTGTGGCGCTACTGGCCCAAAGAAAAAAAATTGCCATCTTCAAATATACGACTTGTTTTTTTTCAGATTTGCTATTGCTTTTTTTTCCTCTTGTGTACACAATAGCAATTTTTAATATTTCTTACAGGGTTCAGTTAAATAATTAAGGAGATGGGAAAACTTTTCAGAAGCAGTGAAAAATCCAGTAAGGGGGAGGAAAACGCTTCAGAAGCAGTGAGAAATCCAGTAAGGGTAGGGGAAAA
>JAHWFP010068077.1:65690-90545 GCA_023313725.1 Lithobius niger | reverse complement strand
TTTCAGAAGCAGTGAGAAGTCCAGTATGGGAGAGGAAAACGCTTCAGAAGCAGTGATAAAACCAGTAAGGGTAGAGGAAAACTTTTCAGAAGCAGTGAGAAGTCCAGTAAGGGAGAGGAAAACGTTTCAGAAGCAGTGAGAAATCCAGTAAGGGTAGGGGAAAACTTTTCAGAAACAGTGAGAAATCCAGTAAGGGGAGGAGAAAACGTTTCAGAAGCAGTGAGAAGTCCAGTATGGGTAGGGGAAAACGTTTCAGAAGCAGTGAGAAGTCCAGTAAGGGGAGGAGAAAGCATTTCAGAAGCAGTGAAAAGTCCAGTAGGAGTAAGGGGAAGGGAAAACCCGAGTATTTGAACCATGAACACTCCGATCGTGGTTTGGACTGAGATATTTCCAGAACAGAACTCCATAACTGCTAAAGTAGCATGGTAGTCTCTAATCTTGCCTGGTCGACACTGGCTGACTGGGACTTTGCAGGTTCCCCTGTCCGGTAGCTAAACTGAGGTCGGCCATCGCTCTGCCACCACGACCACCCGCAACACTTTAATGGTTGTACTACAAGAGATTAGGAAGTTAACGAGATATCGCATCTTACTACTTCCAAAGGCCTATGCTTTGTTAGGAGTTCCTTGGCACCGTACACAAATAAGAAAAAATACGGGGCTGAGGATCGGCCCCAAATCTTTTAGGGTCGAATGCTCTTTCTAATGTTAGTGAATGAAAATGAAAATAGAAAACCTCGTGTATGTGTAGTGGTTAAGGAGAGCTATTAGTTGGTATGGGGAAGATGCTCACTGAGGAAACAACAGCAGTTTTCAATGGAAAGATGGGGGGAGGGCTTAAGTAATGCATCAATAGAAGATCTGAACGAAAGGTGATAACCAAGCCGTTATTTTATGCCAATCTGAGACGTTGCCACTAAGTTGTCGAGTTGCCCCAGTTGTTCCTTCAGAGGTGCCCCTCCCCCACACCAACTGATACATCCCTAACACAATATGACTTAAACGAGGTTTTGTATACCCGTCGTTATCATTATTAAAAAAAACTATCAGTGTGACCTGGGACTTTAGCGCTGGTGACGCCAGAGGTACTTTTCGTAGCATTACGGAAGGTACGGAAAATCGGTCAAAGTGTCGGGGCTCAAAAACTGGCCGTCTAAACATCATGAAATTCGGTGTCAGGCTAGCCCTCGTCACCGCGCACATTTTAAGCCCAACCACAAGTCCGTGTAGGACAATCTGTATCTATGAAGGTTATGAGGTTGGCTTCATTCTATAGGCACCGGTCAAAGTTTTTTATTTTTAATACACTAGCAACGTCTTAAAATATCGAAAGAAGATCGTCAATAGTTCTTCGTTCCTTGTTATGCTGGGATGAAGATTACTTCTTTGTCCTCCGTATGGATTATCCAAGGTACATTTTTTCCCCCACAGTTATGTAATATTTTCTCGTGGGTAACGCAAAAAAAGTCAGAACCTCTGCTTGCTTATGCAATGCTAGTTTGCAGTGAGTGACATAACAAAATGGGTTTTTCTACATAACAAGTTTTTACGCCTTGAACTTGGGCGATTTAGGTCTGTGTGCCGGCCTTGGTAGGCTTGCTTGCCAGTCGTCAGTAGCATTGGCGTGATACACACACTAACGACCAAGCCTATGGGCATAGCAGTCTGTAAAAGGGAAAAGGGAAGGTGATGTTTAGCCAGAGGCCGAGATTGTAGCTCATCTGCTTATAAAAATACGGAGTGCGTAGGTGAAGGTCAAGACTGTGATGTTCTAGCTATTATGGCTGCAGGGGGATCGTGACTGAAGGGAGAATTAATGAAAGTCAACTTGGAAAAAAAGGTGCTCAAGCCTATGAGAAAGGAAATACTTTCGTTTGAGGAATTTAGATTTAATGAGACGGATTTGACGCCCTAATTTTGGGGTGTCGTTGTTGGTGTAAATTTTTTGGTACGCTTTTGTTGTGGCCATCTAACGGTTTTTTTTTTGTTTTTTTTATTTAATATAGGGGTTCGGTGGTATCATAATGGTAGCGAGGTGAACGGGCGGTGAAGGCAATGTCGGGTCAATGGGGAAAAATGGGAAAAAGTCGAATAAGCGTCCCTTTCAACTGCCTCTCTGGGTCAGTGGGTTAATGTTTAAAACTCTAGCAGACTGATACTTAGACTTGGTTGTTTGGCCGCTTATAGAACACCTCTGTTTTGTTTGGCCGTTTAGGACAAGCCGTTGTTTGTGTCGTAAACCTCGACGGGACTGCGGTAAGAAATCTAATTCGTAACTCAATGTAATAACCAAACCGCAGAAATTGTATCAATTTGGCGATCTGGTTAATAAAGTAAAACTGCTTAAAGTTTGATTTTAGATTTTTTTCGGGAGAGTTAAACTGTGATTTAATTTTTAACGTGTACCCAGTCTGTTAGGATAGATTATTTTTGTTTGTTTACCTTTTTTCATTCTACTCACGTCGACGCACGCACGTCGACGCAGAGAAGTCCATTTAATTTTGTTTCCTCACTCTGCACGTAGGTGCACGCACCAATTACCACGAATATGCATTTTTTTTTTTTTGAGGCGAGTTTTTCTGCGTGCCTTTTGTTACCAAAACCTGATACAGCTTAATACAGTTAATAACCATATGATGCTAACTAATAGATAACGGCCAGTGATGCGCAAATGCGCTAATATGTTCACCTATAAGAGTGATAAGCCGGCTTAACCGGGGGGAAAAAACGTACGGTGGTTTTTATTCTATTTTGCATTACGTACATACCAACTTCCTTGTTGTTTTATTTGAACAGCCAACTTCCTCATCGATTTATCAGAAGACACACTGCCGAGCTTTGTTCTTTGATAAAGGCCTGCTGAGTAACGATTACTACGAAAGAAATTGTCACATTTTATAGGTGTTTATTTTAGTTTATCGATATTCGTGCGTTTTCATTGGCTGAACTACTTCTTAAGTCAGTGCCCTCTAGCAAGTTCCATGGAAATGAACACCAATATATTCGAAACAGTCGGCACATTTAACGTGTGATAATCGGGCATTAATAAATAGTTTTGTTCTGACACGGAGTGTTCGACAATATTACGGTTCAGTGCCAGTGTTTGAGGGATTACAGCGCCCATCTCGACGAATTTTTGTTCTACATATTGGAAGTTATAAGGAATTTAAAAAGGCCTGTGTTTGAATATCCATCGGCTTATAAATCTAAGTAGACTGATGCTGAATCAACTCTAGGCTAAAGTCAATAAAAGCCCAAAAATGTGCACAAAGATGCAAAACTACACAACGTTTCGGGGATATAATGCACCCCGTTTTCAAGTGCAAATAAAGTCATCTAAAGAGCATCGTACAACAAACAAATTTAAAAACACTGAAAAATCATGCTGTATGCAAGGCACAGAATGCTAAAATTTTTAAAACTTTTGTAAAAAACCCTAAGCCTTCCAGGTTAAAAAGTTTAAAAGGTAAAAAAGTTTAGAATTTTAGAAATTAGAAGTTTTAGAAATTTTCGCATTCTGTGCCTTACATACAGCATGATTTTTCAGTGTTTTTAAATTTGTTTGTTGTACGATGCTTTTCAGATGACTTTATCTGCACTTGAAAACGGGGTGCATTATATCCCCGAAACGTTGTGTTGTTTTGCTTCTTTGTGCACATTTTGGGGCTTTTATTGACTGTAACTTGAATTGTGCTGCCTTTTTTTAACTCTAGGCTAAGGTCGAATTGTAATTTCAATATATTGGCTGCAAATTAAAGGGAAGAGTGATTTTAGAGCTTGTGATTTTAACAAATGCTGGATGACATTAAAGTAACTGGAGGATTTAAAAAGAATAAAGCCTACTGAAATTGCACAGATAAACACACTGGTCGCACAACGTTTCAAGATTTAATTCCTTTCGTTGTCAAGTGCTTAAAAAGTGAGGAAAACGCACGTCAAAGTCAAGGAACACTATAATTTAAAAGTTTAAAAAATAAATTTGAATGAATGTTTAGCAACCTGGCCAGATTTGCAGGTGAGAGGTCGGGGTCTTGTTTTTGCTACATGTTCTGGCCAGGCTGCTAAACATTCATCTTCATGTTTAAATTTATTTTTTAAACTTTTAAATTATAGAGTTCCTTGACTTTGACATGTGTTTTCCTCACTTTTTAAGCACTAATCGACAACGGAATGAATATCCCGAAACGTTGTGCGGCCAGTGTGTTTATTTGTGCAATTTTAAACCATGCGCAATGGCTGTTTGCCGTGACGTCACCATGAGTTAGCCTATGACGAATGAGAACAACGGCTGTTTAGCCGTCTGATTGGACTAGCCCAGTCACGTGATATGCACGTCACAGCAAACAGCCATGGCGTGTAGTATAGTAGGCTTTTTTCTTTTTAAAATTTGGATTACATTAATTAGATGACGGTGAAATTTATCTTCGTGGTCGTGAAAACAAGAAACAGAAGTCAGCCTTTAATCGGCTATCAAAGAACCACGATAGATACCATAAAAAACAAAAAAAGAGCAAAATTTTCAGCGGATTATTCCTGCCTTGATAACTACACACATTCGCAAAAACCACAAAATTCTCGAAAATTATTTTACAAACATAAAAACAACGATATCTGCACTATAATCGTGGCAGCCGTCAGGTCTCCAACTTGAGCAGTGTCAACAAGCTTGTGCTGTTGCTTTGTTGACACTGCTCAAGATGGAGACCGACGACTGCCACACTTAGTGCAGCTATCGTTGTTTGTGAAACAATTTTCCTGAATTGTGTGGTTTTACGAATATGTGTAGTGATCAAGGCAGGAATAAACTGCTGAAAATCTTTGTCTTTATTTGATGTCAACCGTGGTTCTTTCCTAGCCAGTCAAAGGCTGACTTCTGTTTCTTACATTATAAATTAGTTAGAATTCTGATCCTTTCCTCCCTGTTCTTCATGTACTCCTGATATAAATAATAAGTACAATATTTTTTTTTATAAAACTGCCTACGACAAAATCTGAATATTAACTTGGCAGGAATCGTGTACTGTTTCTTAAGTTATTTCTACTAGGATTAATATTTCAGTAAGATGTCGCAGCAGTAAATAAACACCGTAAAAATTCAAAGCCTTGTTAAAATATTTTCACGTTTTCTTTCCCAATGTGGTATCCGCTCGTCTTAAGAACCTCTAAAATGACGTAACCATTGGCCATTCATGCATCATTGTTTTTCTGGAACTATGTTTCGGCTGCCATTTAATTTTTTCCCCTTACAATATTAATAACAACATTTTAAGGGAAAAAGTTGAATTACAGCCGAAATCTAGTGTCGGAGAGAAAACGATGCATATCTGGTCAATGGTTACTTCAAGTATACGTCAATTTTAGAGGTTCACGAGTGACGAGCAGAAACCACATTGGGAAAGAAAACGTCACTCCTTCGTGAATATTTTAACAAGGTTAATTTAGGTATTGTTAGCCTAAGTTAAAGCTAGATTAGTTTATGTATGGGCGTAAATAACCTATGTGTTGACGGGCCCTCCCTTCTATGGCCGTTTCTTCCTTCCTATTTTTTTTCCATGTTTTCTTCCAAAATCGGTTCATATGCCAATTTCCAAGGCATTTAAGGATTTTTCCCAAGCTTTTGCCGAAAAACCGTGTCTTACATTTTAATGTTATATCAAAAACATGTAGGCCTTTTTTGGTTTCCTGCTTATCTCACTCCTTGAAAGGCGTGGTATTCGGACATTCCCCTCCCCGGACATTTCCCCCTCTTCGAAAGCAATAGCGGACAAATTCCCCCCTTAACTCGAACGTATCTCCCCGGCTTATGCGATAAAGTGAGAGAAGGGGAAATTCCCAAATTATTGTTCTCTTCACCCTCCCCCCTTTTCACTAAACGAACGCTGAAAAACTGTGTATTTGGTTATGTACGGTATTCACAAAATTCACAGTCTTCCAAGTTGTGCAGCGATAGCGACGCTTTCGCTGCCGAACTTCAAAAGACATTGATGTGTCACAGTCATTTAAAAAATAACGCTTGCGAAAGCAGGATTTAAAGGGTAGCGGGTCGGTTTCATCCGTTATGTCATAATAATTGGAAAGGTGATAAAATTACCCCGCGCCTATGTGTCATCCCGGATAGACGAAGGAAGATAATCAGAACAGCGAATGTCGTAATCGTGAGTGAAGAAAAACGAAGCTGCAGTAAGCAGATAAATAAACAAACTCCCGTCGGAGTGTGCGTGTGCCATTGAGTTATCTGTTGCTATAGAGCAATAACATTTGCCGCCATATTGGCACCAGTATGAGTTTTGGAAGGCATAACTACAAGGTACACTACATAAAATGGAGGGAAAACAACGGAAGAGCGGATTTCTTAACCTTAAAATAACGTTGTTTTCTCCAACAACAAAAATCGTGGGTTTTGGGTCTAAGAAATCACTCTTCACAGCATTGGCTTCAGTATGACGCACTTCTGTTTCTCTCTGCAGTGCCCCTCGCAGCTAACCCATTAAGGCTCCATCATAGAGTTATATACAATAATACTACGTCGTGTCACTGCTCTATTGGCCAGTGGGTTATCATTGTTAGGTTGACGAGCCAGTTGGCTCCTCGCAGATGACCATTGTCAACCCCTTCCACTCCAGACGTATCCCAGATTTGCTGGATTTTACTTTCCGGAACAAGAGATCGTCACAATAGTCATTTTGGGTTGGTTTCCTTCAAAGAAAAACTCGCGATATTTATTTATTTTTTAAAATACCGAATTTCTTAAGATAAGGAACAATAATCTACACATTGAAGTGCTCTTTTTCTCAATCCTCCTTCTTTTTAGAAATAAAAAAAAAATAGTAATTTTTCGTTCTCGTGACCCAGTTAAGTTGATATTAGTTTTCTGAAATTTCGGTGATATTTTGTTTTGTGGTGGGGGGGGGGGGGGTTGCGGGGATTTACGCGTTACGCGATTGATGAACATAAAAACACCACCAACAGCAAAAAAATAAATCGTAAAAAAAACGCTTTCGACATGATGAATAACTGACCTTAAAACAAGAATTTTTTTGTCGCTGCAAAAGAAATTCCGACTCTTTCTTAAGCATAAAAGTAAGTACATTTTATGTTTCGTTACTCCATAATTTGGCAGTAGAGAAAAAAAAAACCAATTGTCTTTAAGGACTTGTTACGAGGCAGCACAATGTTCAATTTAAGTCACTTTTTCTCTAAAACGCAAGGTTTATTTACTTATTTATTTATTTATTTACCTCTTTGGGCAGTATTTATTTTTTTAATTTTTTTAATTTTTTTTTTAAATAATTAAGACGACATTGAAGTAAGCGCCCGCGAGGTGTGTTATTAGGAGGCAGGGCGGTTCAGGTGGAACGCAGGCTGTGCTAAGTAGAACGTGCAACATTTGACCGATAGCTGAGGGGGCCGAGGGATGTTGGTTGCTTGCTGGACACGTCGAAATTTTTGTTGGGTTTACTCAAGCGACGCGCTGTTTACACGATAAAGTGCTATGAGATTGCACAGTAACGTTCGTGTGGTGGCTACGTTGGACACTGATGTGATGTAAAAAGACGCTTATGTTCGTAATATTCTATGGACGATGTCATAATCATTATCATTATGTATCACTAACCTGAAAAAGGAAGGCTTTTTTTCCCCCTTTTTTTTTATCCTTATGGTTTTGTTCCCTTCTCTTGTTGACAAGAGGACAAAGTAGTAGGCGCAGTTTGGTAATGATATAGCCAAGCGATCGTATTGTATTTCTTATTTAGGTTTAGAAGCGCTAACGGGTGATATTCGTAATAAAATTCAAGGTGTGGTACTTGTGAGGGAAAATGTGAGATGCGTTCTAGTGAAGAAATGCCTAAAGGAAGCCAACGGTAGCGTGCTCTAAGATTGTTTGTTACGATTGGATGTAATTTGGAAGAGCGTAAAATCAGCGTTTGTTAGGCAGTGTGCACAAAAATGGGATTGAAGAAACTTAAGCATGTGAAGCATGGACGTACAATAAACCAAACCGTGTCAATTTGGCGGATGCAACGGTTAATTGGACAATAGCAAATGCGGAAAATTATTAATGAAAAAAATTATAGACATAAAATTCCTGCAGAAAAAAAAAAGCGACCATTTGTATATTCACGTTCCTATGAAAGTTGTGATATCCACCCAAAACCAAAACTGGTATAAGAGAAGCCGCCAAGTTTCCAAAAAGGGTCGGCATTTGAAAGTAGTGATATCATTCACCCAGAGAAAGGCCGCCAAGGTAAATCCTATTAGCCGGATTAATCGCACTGGATGTTGAACGAAAACTTGAAGATTGCTACCGCGAGTAGGAATGTTCTAGTTTTCATTTAACTTTCGAAATATTATTAGTCCGTGCGAGTAACTTGGCTGATATAGCATTAACCTTGGCCGCCTTTTCCTGGTTGAATGATATCACTACTTTCAAAGGCCGATTCTTTTTGGGAACTTGGTGTCTCCTCTGATAACGGTTTTGGTTTTGGGTGAATTCATTTTAACACATCCAATCGAAATGAAACATGGATGAGCTTGTAGAGCCATTACGGGAGCAGTTTGCTGGTGAGAATTCTTTTGACCACGATATATCTATCCAAGCCGAAGTTATCGAGTTTCTAACATTTTACCCGAGCGTCGTAGACAACCGATGTGAATTTGAAAGATGTCGGAAATCATTAAACAAAACCACTCTAAAAGACAACGGAAATCTCTTAATAACTGCAAACGTTATGGAGAAAAGAAACAGCAAAAAAAAAAATAACGAGTTGATATCAGGAAAGGGTGCCTCTCAAACAACACCTAACAACAAACAATATGCTTGGCAGTGAAGCATATTGGCGGTGAGTTGCTTGAAATGTTTCCCTGCCTGACACGCTGCTCTTGGTTTTTTTTTTTTTTTTTTTTTTTTTTGCTGTTTTTTTTTATCCACAACTTTTGCAGTTATTAATATATTTCCGTTTGTCTTTTGGAGTGGTATTGTGTAATGATTTCCTACTTTCAGATTTACACCAGTGGTCTACGACACTCGGGTAAAAAGTTAGAAACTCGATAACTTCGGACAGATATATCGTGGTCAAAATATTTCTCACCAGCAAACTGCTCCCGTAATGGCTCTACAAGCTCATCCGTGTTTCATTTCGGCTGGATGTGTTAAAATGAATTCACCCAACACCAAAACCGGTATCAGAGGAGACACCAAGTTCCCAAAAAGAATCGGCCTTTGAAAGTAGTGATATCATTCACCCAGGGAAAGGCCTCCAAGGTAAATACTATGAGCCGGATTAATCGCACTGGATGTTGAACGAAAACTTGAAGATTGCTACCGCGAGAAGGTCTAGTTTTCATTTAACTTTCGAAATATTATTAGTCCGTGCGAGTAACTTGACTGATATAGCTTTAACCTTGGCCCCCTTTGCCTGGTTGAATAATATCACTACTTTCAAAGGCCGATTCTTTTTGGGAACTTGGTGTCTCCTCTGATAACGGTTTTGGTTTTGGGTGAATTCATTTTAACACATCCAGCCGAAATGAAACACGGATGAGCTTGTAGAGCCATTACGGGAGCAGTTTGCTGGTGAGAAATATTTTGACCACGATATATCTGTCCGAAGTTATCGAGTTTCTAACTTTTTACCCGAGTGTCGTAGACCACTGGTGTAAATCTGAAAGTAGGAAATCATTACACAATACCACTCCAAAAGACAAACGGAAATATATTAATAACTGCAAAAGTTGTGGATCAAAGAACACAGCAAAAAAAAAATAACGAGTTGATATCAGGAAAGGGTGCCTCTCAAACAACACCTAACAACAAACAATATGCTTGGCAGTGAAGCATATTGGCGGTGAGTTGCTTGAAATGTTCCCCTGCCTGACCCGCTGCTTTTTTTTTTTTTTTTTTTTTTTTTTTTTTTGCTGTGTTCTTTGATCCACAACTTTTGCAGTTATTAATATATTTCCGTTTGTCTTTTGGAGTGGTATTGTGTAATGATTTCCTACTTTCAGATTTACACCAGTGGTCTACGACACTCGGGTAAAAAGTTAGAAACTCGATAACTTCGGACAGATATATCGTGGTCAAAATATTTCTCACCAGCAAACTGCTCCCGTAATGGCTCTACAAGCTCATCCGTGTTTCATTTCGGCTGGATGTGTTAAAATGAATTCACCCAACACCAAAACCGGTATCAGAGGAGACACCAAGTTCCCAAAAAGAATCGGCCTTTGAAAGTAGTGATATTATTCAACCAGGCAAAGGGGGCCAAGGTTAAAGCTATATCAGTCAAGTTACTCGCACGGACTAATAATATTTCGAAAGTTAAATGAAAACTAGACCTTCTCGCGGTAGCAATCTTCAAGTTTTCGTTCAACATCCAGTGCGATTAATCCGGCTCATAGTATTTACCTTGGAGGCCTTTCCCTGGGTGAATGATATCACTACTTTCAAAGGCCGACCCATTTTTTGGAAACTTGGTGGCTTCTCTTATACCAGTTTTTGGGTGGATATCACAACTTTCATAGGAACGTGAATATACCGTACATATAAAAGGTCACACCTGTCTTATCTTCATCTTTTTTTTCGGAAACTGTATAACCTTGAACGGACAATGCTTGGTCAGTAAAACTCTCACATGAAAATGACCCCCTGACATCTCTATAAGCTTATCCGTGTTTCATACTTAAGATGATACAAGGAAACGGTGGACCCTGGTTCATTAATTCTGTATTCTAATTCTCCTGTTTATATGAACACACTTTTTTCTAATGTTAGTTGCTACAGTATGTGGTTTTACTCTAAATACTTTTATTAATAAATGTGTGTTAAATTTAATGCAAATAAATGCATTGGGTTGATTATCCTGTGTACAAAACCACCGATCATGCCAATGCATTTAATACAACTTAAAATTAACTTAAATTGATTTAAAAAAAACCTATTTACAATAAAACTGGAAAATGCTGTAGTAACTAATATTAGGCCTACGAATAAGATTTAAACCTTGAATAAAAAAATAAGAAGTGCGTGCAGGAGAGCATAAACAGGAGAATTATTGGCCGAGCGTGCAAAGTGAACGGTGTTCGCATAAAAAGCGAATCTGGCAGCATTTGAATAAGGCATGTGAACCGAATGTATGAATGCAATCAGACAGACTATATAGGCTGTACCAACACTTCTGAAGTGCTGTAGAACTTTCTGGTTAGTTATGTTCAACGAATTTGCAGATCGAACTGAGCCAAAAATATTGGGGGGGGGGAGGAGGACGGGTTCCAATCGACAATATTAGCGTCACAACCTTCCAATATTCTGTTTTTTGGTACACCCCTGTTAAACAGCTAATGTTTATAATTAGTATAGGTCAGAATAAATCCCATACTGCTGAAGGAGCCCATCCTCCCACAATTGACAGGGACTCGTCCAGGTTCCCGTTTTCAGTTACCGATCACATTACAGTACGTCTGTATCTAGGCTGAGCTCTGTGACACCACCCTAGATATTCCGTGACACCAGCCTACATTCACACGTACTATTTATTATATTATTATTATGACAACAGCTTTTCATCCTCGATGTGTCCCCTGGTAAAGCTCGTGCTAGCATCTGTCATCGAAATCGTTGCTTGAAACTGAAATAATTGTTAGCAACTGCACAGCTGCCGTGGAGTTAAGCGATCAGTACTGAAATCGTTATGCGTGTACCTTGCACAATGTGTTGTTTTCAAAGTTAAAGAATATATTTATTTATCTTCAAAAGTATTTCTTTTTGGTTTCAACCTTACGCATTAGTGCATTGCTGGCTTTGTTATAGTACTTTTATCGTGTCTGTTTTGTTTTAACGAGTCCACTATGGCATTTTTTCCTTTTGTTTTTGACTGGATTTCCTTCCGTAAATCCTCAATTTGTTCCGTCCTGTCTCTTTCTTTCTCTCCCTTATTAATTTTATCTCGGTTGGGGCGTAATTTACTCCCCTAAACTAGATGGTATGATTTACGAGTTATTTCCACATACAGACAGACATTCTTATGCTTTTTTTGTGTGCGTAGAAATTTAATTAAAATCCAGCTTTTGTCCGCAATTTTTTGTAGAACTTTCGCAGTGACAGTTTTTTTAACCCCCCCCCCCCCGCCCCCACTATACTGCACAACTATTCAGCCGTGGGAACAAAAAATAATATTTTTGTGATAATGTTTTTTATTTTTATTTTGGGTTTGGTGGCTTTGACCTTCCCGGATCCGAGCGTTATTATTATACCGTTAGGAAAAATGATGTGTATGTGAACGCGGTGTGTGGGAGTTCAGGCAGTTAGAGAGGTGAAACTAAATTAAGTCTAAACTCCAGCCGTGTTGGCGCCGCCGTAGATAAACATGTGAAAGTCTCGAAGAGTGCAAGTTTGTGCCGTTTACACACAATGACGCACCACGTGTTAAGCGGATGTCAAAAATAAATACAAGCTGGATTGTGGAGGACTATTAAAAAGACGTTATTGTTACTTTTCCTCCTGGTCGTCAGGTAATTTGAGGGAGAAAAATGAAGAAGGTCGAATCTGTCCTTACTTTCGGTTTCTTAATCCTGTGTGATCATGTTGCTGTTATCTCTGGAAAGTTGGTGGTAATTATAGGCGCGTAAAAAATGCATCAGTGTCTTCTTTGAGGATATTGATTATGCAAATTTCAGTAAGAAAGTTTCAACGTTCTAAAGTATAGGATTTGTACTAAGAACGTTGTTGCAGGAACGTATCAGAAACTGATGCTGGAGGGCCTAACGATCTTTCTTATCAGAATTCTTACCTAATGCCAGTAATGCTGCACCGATACCGATACTGGATCGGACGGTGCTGATATTTGTGATATCGGTAACTTTCACTGAAATATCGATAACTCTGGAACCGTTCGAGATTACTACATGCGGTTTGTGGCATTTTGTTCAGGAAATCAATGAGCATCTTCCTAGTTACATTTTTCTTCACTGTAGGTTGGTATTTTTAATTTTTTAATTTTAATAATTATTGGCTTTATGAAGAAAACTACACCATTAGTAAAAAGTAGGAGGTATTAAATTTTGGATGTCTGTATGGGGCGAGGGATATCGTCTAACTGGAAAATCGCATAATTGGAAGAACGTATAACGGAAAACAGTATAACGGAATATCATCTAACAGGAAATTCGTATAATGGAAAAGCGTCTAACTGGAAATTCGTAAAATGGAAAATCGTCTAATATCCCTGCCTCGCTCGCGCTGCCACGCTCGCTGCGGCTATACATATAACATCAGAAACCGCAGTTAGACCTTAATCCAGTTAGACGTTTATCCATTATACAATTATCCATTATACGATATTCCATTTAGATCCTTTTCCAGATTTTTTATTTAGGCAGATTTTAGATAATTATCCCATTAGACGATTTTCCAGATAGACGTTCGTCCGACGCCCCCCGCAAGGGGTACGGTTATCAGCAATATTTTTAAAAGACTGGATCGGTATCGGATCGGTAACTTTGGTAGCGATCCAGCTTTACATGCCAGTGATTTCTGAGAAAATAAAAACATCAGCTCTGTATCAATTCCATACATTCATCTTCACGTTGTGAATGCCGTTACGTAAGCACGGTGACTAAACTGGACTTGCGGAGTTGACCGAACAGTGGATTTTACCAAAACAGTGTGAGACTAAGCAACAACGTCTTGCAAGTCCTGTGCACAAGCATCTGTTCGTTGAACTACGGGAATAAAAGAAACACTTCACCACAACAGCAAAAATCATACACAAAAATACTGTAGCGGAGATGTGTTGTATTTCATTGAGAATGAGCTCGAACCAGCCAACTCCAGATGAAATGTCGTCTTAGTCCCTACGAGTCTCTCTACAGTTTGCAGCTAGTTGTTTGTATTGAATTGAGTATTGATTAAAATCTATTAAAAATGTAGTCAGGTAAAGATCAAGAAAATCTTCTTCCTGCATGTCGTCTTGACAGAAAGACTTACGGATTCTTTCAGTCCGTTTCCTTTCCTCGATGTGACTTAGCACTTCATGTTGGTGTTAGGAATAAATGCTACGCTTACGCAAATGAATCTAAACTGCCAAACCCTTCAGGTTCTTTATCGTAAAGTGCTAAATCCATTTGAGGTAAAGAAACGTACAGCTCTTTTTACAGGTTTCACTTGGGATTCAGAGCTGATAAAGACTTCCGGTAAGAACGAGGAGTGGTGGATAGTATTAAGGCTTTGAATAGAATAGAATCGAATAGAAAGGAAATTCAATTTTATTGAAAAAAACCAAAAAAAAACCGGGAAAACTTCCCGCGAACCTGTTTTATAGGGGAAAAAACCCAATTACCAAAATGCAAACGTTTAGACAAAATACGGTGCGGGCTAGTTATGAAATCGCCGATTTTCGCTCAGTTCTGGCCACGATTTATAACAGCGAATCCTGATGCAACAATTATCTTCAATGGGCAACAATATCAACAGTCGATCTGTAGTCAAGCAAGACAATCTTCAATCCTTGAGGATTCTTAAATCATTCTTTCAGCTAAAACAGTATTGTATTGCCAAACTGAGATGTCGTGTTTCGTGTAACAACCATTGTATTCAATTCACATGATTCTCTGAATTGGCTGCCCCCAGCTATTCGAGTGGACATAACTTTCCAAATCTCCCAACCCAACAGGGACGACGCTGGGGGGGGGGGGGAAGCGCCCCCCAAATTTTTGGCCGCCTCTCCTGGCGCCCCCCCCCACTATCAGATCAAAATCAGACGTATAAACGAAAAAATTCTGGTTACGTATTAAGAAAACTACGTTAGCTTCTTTCACAGCGACAGGAAGAACTTTAGGTCACATCAATAGAGCCTAGGTTTTACTGTGAGAGTTGTGAAATCATCTTTTTTTCCAGCTGGTTTTATAAATATAAAAAAAATGTGGTGTAGAAAACTGTTAAGAATGCTTGGAGTGAGAAAGAATTGCAGGAGTGTTATTTTCCTTTTTTTTTTTAGGAGGGGGACCGCAAAAGTAGCATTTTTCGGTTCGCTCCCCTGGCTAAAATTGCCGCCCCACTACCGCCTCCCCACTAAAGTGATTCTATAGCGTCGACCCTGCAACCCAACGTATCAACTCGACACCCTTAGCTTAAAAGGGTATCTTTCGACCAGATAAACTTAAAATTGACCCCCACGCTATAACCAGGCGCAATTGAACAGACTTTCTGTAAAACCACCCGATTTATTTGCCAGAAAGTCAGCCAGTTGCGTGAAGGCGGGCGAGCAATTAAAGACCTTGGATTCTGCACCACCGCTCCTGGTGTGATTTTTATATCTGTAAATTATCTCCCGATCTGTTGCTTAGGATGTCTCATTAAGATCCCCGAAAGTGTGTGGCAACAATACATAATCAAGAAAAACGTACTGCAGTTAAATTGGGGAACTGCCCTATTCAGAGCTACAAAATGTATGTAGTGTGAGGAGTTTAAAAAAATCCTAATTTTGGTGTGATATCGCAACTTTCTAACGTTGACCTTTTTTGTTAACTCGGTGGGTTTTCTTATAACATTATTGGCTTTAGGTGGATCTGACGTGTGCCTACTGATGGAATTCTTATTTTCAAAAACGATTTAGTTAAAATTTCAAGAGAATCACGTGATACGGTCACTCTCTAGAATGTATTGAATCGGTTAAATGGACATACCGTCTCACTGTATTCGATCATCCTGCGCATAATACCCTTTGCGACATTTACATAGGTTAGAGTGAATGTAGCAAAGCCGTCTCTCACGAGGGACAAAATAGGAAAATGAATGCCTTTGCAACATTTAAACGCGTCTGAACTAATGTTGCAAAACTGAACCATACATGAATGCCAACCGGGAGGAATGTATATTTAAGTTTTCTTTACTCCTCCTCATTCATGTACTCCTGGTTTCACTGAATGCAGTGTACGGGAAACCAATATTCAGTAAAGGAGGCAACCACCTTTAATTTGTGCCAACGCATTTGTCTCAACTACCGAATATTTAGTCTGTACTGAGCTGCAGCACATCGTGTTGCTTCTGTAACCTACCCTCATTATGATAAGCTAGGCTTGTTAACTAGGCTTGTTAACTAGGCTCATTATGATAAGCTAGGCTTGTTAACGAGGGAAATATTGCTTGGAAAGTTTCAAGATTCAGCGATTATATTGAGGATGAATGTCTACAGGACACTTTACAGGCACGTACAAGAGAGTGGACAGTGGCGTAACTAGCGCGAGGGCCCATCTGCAAAAATTGCCAGACTGGTCCGCCTCCCCCCCCCCCCACCACCACCACCATAAAAATAATTACACTATTATTACTGTGAAGTGTAAGTTGCAGAAATTATTAATTTGTTGCATTACATTGTATATACCCCCCAAACATGGATTCACTTAACTTTTATTTTCTTATTTGGAAATAGATTTAGTTTTTAATCAAAACGTAATTCGGAAGTTGGGACGATCCAATGCAAAATGGGAATGGGAAAAAATGTATTTCAGTATGTTTGGAAAAAAAATTTTAAACTGAAATTCGTAATACTGATAAAACAAAACGCAAGCTATCCTGCTCCAAAATCAGAATCAGCGATATCTGATTATTCTACAAAAACCAAATGGTGTAAGCACTACCACTAAGTTTTAGGCCGATCTACGGGTCCTACGGGGCCTCTGGCCCCTGTCCAGCCTGAGCGTGGATCCTTTAGCAGTTTGAACACTTTCCTCACTGGGCAGGGCGGAGGTAGGGGGGGAGGGGGGGGGAAGCACCCAACGAATCAGACGGGCTAACCTCTCTGCCGTGGGTGAAACTTACAGTCAGTTTAGGAAGGAAATTATTTCCTAAACTGACAAGGTGTTTCTCTATTACCCTTGTGTTATTTACTCTCAGTGTCACTAAAACTCTGTGCAGACGTAAATACAGATTAGTGTAGAGACAGAATGGAAGTTAAGTGTATGCGGAAAAAGAGAGGGGTTGACTTCCCCCTCACTCCCATACCAAAATCGCCAATATTTCGGCCTTGCTATATTACAGGCCCTTAACCTTTCTTCTAGCTGTTGTTTTTTTTAGGATCGTCGTAAAAAAAAAAGCTATGACGCTCTTTCTTTTATGACGATCCAAGCAGCTAAGAGAAAGCCTGGTTTAAGGCTGGTTGGCGATTTTCTTCTCAATGCTTTATTGGGAATGTGAGGAAATCGGCCCCCTACTATTTCTGCCTAGAGAATGGAGAGCCAAATAGAAAACGCTCTACAGTAAATAATCTTACAGTAAAAGAAAAGAAAAAAGTACAGTAAAACAACCTGTATGCCATCCGGTTGTCTAGTGGCGTGATTTGGTTTCGAACCTCTGAAGCTAACACGACGCTTTTACCCTATTCCCACTCCTCACCTCACTTACGATTATGATGAAACTTAAGTGCATAACATAAGGAACAATTTATGTAACCATATTTTTTTTTGAAATAGCAACTTTAAAAACATTTCTGGTGTTAGATTTTCCTCCATTGTTAAAATTTAGCAACACCGTAGAAAGTGGCGTCCCTACTTCACCTAACAAAATAATTAAATCAAGAAAGCTGAGAAAAATACTTGACCGTGTCAGAAATTGAACCAGAGACTTCTTCATTAGAAATGGGTAAGCCTGTCTTTCAATTAAGTGCCACGACTAAGAACCTCATAGGGAGTTCAAAGCCTTTGGAAGGAATCTTAACTATTGATGGCAATTATAATTTAAAGGTTCCTTGGTTTTTAAGCCTCTGGCACCACTGTAATTTCCCACTTAATTGACACAAGTCTTCGATATGACTATGCACAAAGTTGGATCAACAAGATCTGTTATTGAGGAGGAGGTCCTGGTTCAAGTCTTGCGTATGGAGTTTTTTGTTTTTTTTGTTTTTCAGTTAACTTCGAATTATTTTGAGTTAACTAACTCGTTTTTTGTGTGCGACTGTCGATACTTTCTGCATTATTACATTATTACCATCTCTTTCGCTTCATATTATGTTTATACTCCAAAAGGGTTTAACGCCGAAGTGAGTAAAATGAAGACATTAGAAAAACAAGAAAACACTACAACTTACCTCTACATTACGTGGAAATCACGGTATCTTTCGCAGAGTTGAGTGGAATACGGTTAGTAGTGCATTCCACGTGGGTTCGGTCGCACTGAACAAGGCACGCACAGTTCCTTGTTGACTCTTCACGCACTGCACATGGTCTTGTTTTGTGTTGACAACCCACAATTCGTTATTAACACATCATGCAGCACTCCCACTACCAAAGGATCACAATGCATTTATCAATTCATGTACCACAATGCCGATCTCTAGGCGTGTCCATCTTCTCCTCCCAGCATCACAGGTGCCGCAGATGAATGTCCAGGGGATCGAGCAACTACCCGTCAGTTCCGTAGTGATTGCCGGCTGTAGTGGCTCTCGGTAGGGCGAGTACGCTACGGGCGCTGGCCCTTGAATGGGGTTGGGCCGTTCGCCCGTTTGTTATTTTTTTTTACGCTTTAGCCCCGAGGCGAATTTTAAGTTGTGTTCTGCCCTTGTCGGCGGAGCAGCTCACTCCTCTGCCCGTCCCGTACCTGCGCAGGTGGTGATCTGGAGAGAGATGTCTAGAAAGGAGGAGGAGGAGGAGGTGAAAGAAGCCTCTGAACTTACCTCCTCGCTCTGTCTTGTTGCTCTCCTGACTCACTTGTGCAGTCAACGTAACGATGAGTCGTCTTAGTAGTGTGCACAAATCAGATTGTCGGATTCTGGTATAGTGTCGGAGATGTTGAAAGGGAGAAAGAAATAAACGGGTGAACCCTTGCATGACTCTATTTCGTGGACCTCTTGACACACTTCGAACGCGACGCGTGAAGGATAAATAAAAGCAGATGCAAACTTATTTTCGTTGCCTTTTGGACTTAATGTCAGACTGTCTCAGTGAGGATTGAACCCTAAACCTTTGAGACCAAATTCGAAGCCCTAGACCTAGGCTAAAGTGAAAAAAGAGTGCAAAAAAATTCGATTTCGGAGTGGATAAAGTCAACGGGGAGACAACCACGAGCAAAGTGCGACGTTTCATCTGAGTTCTCTTCCGTTATCAAGTAAAAATGCACTTTTCAGCTGGCAAAGCTCTAAAACCAAAATGCACTAATAATTTGTGCGTGATAACGGAGAAGAGGTATTCCTAAGGTTCCGTGTCCGGAAATAGACCAGATTATGTTAGGTTTTTCGTGCTGGTTCCTAAGCTTTAAAGGTTAAGTATAAGAAAAGCGACACGAATGTGTGACAAGCAATGTAAATTTTGTTTATAACAAAAAAGGGGAAGAAATGGGCTTATAGTTGTGAATGAATTAGGGGACAATGAAGACCCGAAAAACTTAAAGAGTCAGTAAGTTGGGTACCCCACATGCCACACCAAACGATTTGATTATGGTATAGAGGGAACAAGACGACTACAACTTCAGATGACGTCAGCGTTTTATCGACTGTAAGCCTAGTAAGGTGAGGGGCTACACTTTCAAATTTCTTAATTGCTGCAAAAAGTAGTATTTGGCAATGTTTATTCAGTCCGATAACTGCCAGAACGGTATCAATGTTGATGCTGTATCAAACCAATCCCCGGTTCCGCCTTGATAGGCTACCGCTAGCTTCCTGTCCGGCTTCCGATGTTACCATTCAAATCGATGCAGAAACATACTGTTCTAATTTTATGTACGGGGACCATTTTTCAAAGTGCCATCTGTATGTATGGCTCAGTTGCGAGATTCGATTTCTCCTCCTCTTGGCTGTCAGTGCAAGCTCTTGAACCCCTAGATTTTGTTTGCTCGGATTCTCGGGTAACCCCTTACAAGGTCGCCCTCGCGTTCTTTTTTTGTTTTTGTTAGTTTTTGTGTGCCCATCCGATCTGACATGTGTCCATCGAATCGCACAGCGATACCGATGTCTGCTGGTCAATCCCCAACAAAACTGGACATCTGATTGCCACAGCAATTGTTGCACGTAAACGTCATTAAAATCTGGTAATGGCGTCCTTTTCCGTCACGTCACTACCAAAGCTGCCATTGTCTAGCGCGTCTTGTCTTCAGGATTCGTACAGCTTCGCCAACTTGGGGCAAGGTGGCGTCACCGTCTCATGTGCCAGAGGTTCCGGGTTCAAGTCCGGCCTCAGCCACCCCTGGCATGTTCGGGTAGAGAAGGGCTCTGTAATGCCTCATACTCATGTTTATTGTGGCATGTCAAAGATCCTGGGAATTTCCGAGTAGCCCAAGTGCTGACTCCAAGGCATCATGCTTTTGTGTGGAGCCAGAGCTCCCTAGATCGTGTTAAGCAGAGGATTCTTTTATTCGCTCTGGGAAGGGCAGTACCATCATCATAACCACAGTTGTACATGTGAACGATAAGTTTTTTTTTTATTTGAGTGACGATCACAATTTAAATCTGACTATTTAAACTAGTTGGGCCGGCAGTATAGGACGCCATATTGCCACATTGTCCCATTTGTTATCGCACTGGGACCCAGAGTTTGATTTCCTAGAGATTTCCGTCAACATGTCGTAATATTTCGTTTGTAACTGATTGTTACTACTAATCGACCTCACCCTTGACATACCCGGCCGCTCGCCCTTTTTCATTGCTACCTGTGCGAAGAATGAATATGCTCACTCTTTCATTGCTGTCGTGGGAACAATGAAGAGCTTTGCCTTTTTCATTGATGCCGTGAAAAGAATAAACGTGAGCGGCCTATCGCATTAACATACTGCGTTTAGATTGATTGTCACAATGATTGCTTTCCCCATTTACTGACCCTGTTCTATGCTTCTTCACAACAGAACTATATATAGTGTGTCCCATTAATACACTGACAAAAGTTGGTGGGCTATTTGAGGACATGGAAACAAGAAACTTGCCCCGCCTCCCCTCCCCCCCCCAAAAAAAAAGAAATGTGCCATCCCCCTCCCCAAATGTGCCGCTCATATCTGAAATGATGGATTTGAGTTTGCACCATTGCAAAGTGCTACAATGCTGAGAACGTCTACCAAGTCATGTTCTGATATCTTTAGGTGTCGTTAATTTTTCCCGAAAAAAACAGTTATCGTTAGCAAACTTCTTCACTGTTTCTCTGTAACCATCCATTTTTAGATAAATGTTTATTATCAATAGTTGCTTGTTTGCGTGCCATCTATAACCATCCAATATCCCCTAACCCTTTTGTTCCCAATGTCCAATATATTGGACGGCTACGGAGCGGCAAAAAACTAAGTCCCAACTCACAACGCGAGCTTTGTGAGGGATCCCCGGGTACCCCGAGCAAAGCGAGCAGCAACAGCCCAGTGGTCAGCGTCCTTGTCTCCAAACTAAGTGAATGCCGGTTTGAGTCCCACGACTGTCCCAACTTAAAAAAAAATTCATCCAGTTCGGCATGAGCATTGCAGGGTTAAGAAAAAATTCTGTTATTCTAAAGGAAACAGTTCTATTAGAAATTCTCTTTAGAAATTCTATTGAATTCTTTAGAATTATCTTTAGATTTTTTTCAGGAATTTGCCCATTTTTCTAAAGAATTTCTAAAGTATAATTCTAACTAGAGTTCTAAACAAACTTCTAGGAAATATCTAAAGAACCGGTATAGAATTTCTATGAAATATAAAGAAATCTCTATAGAATTTTTGTGGCTTAAATTTTAAAAAGAAAGGGCATTTTTTGAGGATATAATGGATGGCTTTAGTGCTATCATCGACTCATCGTCAACTCACTGGAACTTAGACTTGCATCAGATATACACTATATGGACACTACGATTTCTACTTACACTAATGCTGTACCTCCGTACTTACAGATATCAACAGGTTCCCGTCACCTTATGTACTAAGATATCGGCCCTTTTTTCATTATGGGTTTCATTATTGGTTTGAACTGTTGGGTTAATAATGGTTAGTCTTATTTAATATAATTAATGCCAAGTAACTATTTAAATTAATTTGTTAAATTTAATTAGTCACTCCACAATCCAGCTTAAACCTAATTGCTATAGAACTTGCGTGTAGAGTTTCTAACGAGTTTCTAAAGAGTTTCTAAAGAGACGCTGTAGAATGTCCTGAATGCGTCACACTATCAACGAAACTGCAAAGTAAATACCAAAACCTGTATGATTATACTATAGACGTGACCGGTTATTAGTTTTTTTAATTAAAAAATAAGTGTGAATTGTTAATTAATACACACATAATCTACATTTGGTAGGAGTGGAAATTGTTTCTGGCATTATATAACGTCATAAATATTATCCACGAATAACTGACAAAACTTGATCCAAAACTGAGTATTCTATGAGAATCCTGCAGAATTTATTTAGAAATGTTACGTACAGTTTTTATAAACTGGATTCTCTTTAGAAATTAAAAGTCTCCTTAGAAATTATATGGAATTTACTTTATAAATTCTTTAGTCTCTTTAGAAATTATATGGAGTTTCTTTATAAAGAGACTGTAATATCTAAAGAGTATAGAATTTCTAAAGACACTAGAGAGTTGCTTCAGAAATTGTATAGAATCTCTTTAGAAATTCTGTAGAAGTATCTTAGAGGTTGTATGCAGCTTCTGTAGAATTCTTTTTAGAAATTCTGTAGAAGCCGTTTTTGATGTTTTATACAGTCTCTTTAGCAATTATTTTTCAGTTCTGTAGAGTCTCTTTAGAAATTCTATAGCATTCTTTTAAGAAATTCCATGGAAGTTTTTTTCAGGAAGTCGACAGAATTCTCTTTAGAAGTTCTGTAGAAGTTTCTTTAGATGTTCTATAAAGTCTCTTTAGAAATTCTATAGTTTCTTCAGAAATTCTACAGTCTGTTTAAAAATTCTTTAGAAATTAGTTTAGAAGTTTTATAGCGTTCTTTACAAATACTAAACATTCGCTCTAGAAATTCTATGAAAGTCTTTATTTTTTAGATATTTTATCAACTTTAGAAATTCTAATGTAAACAGGCATAGCGCCTTATATTACCAACAAATAGTTTATTTACCATTTTAATGTTTAGATCTTCTTTTAAGTTACCGATAGAAAAAAAATATATTCAAGGATCTGTAGCCAACCGATTCCAGGAACGCCTTGACTTTTCTTTTGACAAGTTAAGTACTTTCAAGGTTTTAGAGTGCTTGAGCGAATCCTGTGCGTTTCCCTCAAATAATAAAAACCGGGAAAAAAAACCTGGCCGATTCAAAGCAGTTCTTTTCTCTTGAGAAGTTTGGCACTAACGTTACGAGATAGCCAGTGCTTTACTCCTTAATAAAAATAACGATGGCGTTTGGAAATAAAAATTATAATACTTTCTGGCTGCCAAGGTTTGACTTCTAGTGCTTGCCTTCCTAATGGGCATGTCTTATTTTTTTCCCACATTCGTTTGCCAAAACTGCCATCAAATCTCGTTTAAAATGAGAAAAGGATTGCGATATTTCTCTTGGATTTCTCGTTTGAAAGTTCGTCGGCTTTGCATTGCATGCAAAAGTGGGGCAAAAAGAACAGAAAAAAAGCGATTCCTGAACCTGAAAAAAAAAGTTCTTGGTTTAATTTGAGAGAAATGCAGAGATTGTGATGTGACCGACAAAGGCGAGGCGGTGGGGGGTTTGCCTTTGTTGGGCGTTGCCGTTTTTACATCTTGCATTAGCAAGTAGGCTTATTGGGCTGAGATTTTCCCCTTTGTTTCACGGTGTACCGTATACGGTCATCGCTTTCATTAAAAAAAAAAAAAATTAAGTAGCCTGTAGGCCGTGCTGTCATAGACACACTAAAACATTTCGATTTTTTTTTCATAACATAGGCCTCTTTTAATAGCATAAATATAATTAATTTAAATTGGAGAGTGACAGCATTTCCATCAGACCTCCGGCGTAGCCTGAATCAGTGCTAAGTTGTATCGGATTTGTTAAATATTTACTTCAGTGATGGAAAAAGGAAGGCCCGAAAAATATAGTAATACGACTGATTTACAAAAAGGAACTAATCAAATGCGTTGTCGTATGCTTGTAAGCCCAATGGTGCCCAGAGAGGGGGTCAGTGAGGAGCAACTCCTCACTGGCATATTGGGAGTGAGGGGGGGGGGGCGGAAAAATATTGATGTATGTAACAACAACAACAACACCACCAGTCACCACAACGCAACATAACCCGTCAACAGTCAACACAACGCATAAATCTAGTACTGTAGTAAAAAAATACATTTTACTGTATAATTTTATGCACGGTTGTGTATTGATTGAAAACTAAACAGAACAGTACTGTTGCAGCACCTTGCTGCTACGACGGAATAAAAATAAAACGTGTGAAAATAACATAGCCGGAAGTGTGTGTGTGATGGAGGGAGGAGGGGGGTGATACCGCAACCTCTTGTCCAAGTCGGAAATATAGTAGTACCATTTTTAAACTGGGGGTATTTGATAATGGGGGCGGGGGCATTTTATATTAGGGGAGTGACTTCGCACTGGACCAGGGGGGATAGGCACCAGTGTGTAAGCCTACTTAGAAGATTTAGATTTTTTTTTTGATTTTAAGAAATTTTGACGAGCCTTAAGTCAGCCGAAGCAGTTAATGCTTTTATGGCTGAACCGGCTCAATTTTGAACATTACCAGATTTTTTTAGAGAAGAAGAAATATCTGGTAAAGGGAGGTGCCAGCCCGGGGATTCGATCCGGGAAACCTCCGATCATCGTCGGGCTAGGTGCTTGTAACGTCTACGCACTCATGGCTGACTTTCTTGTATGTAGAAATGACTGATTCGTAACTTTCTGACGATTATGGCGAATAACAACACAGTAAGGCCTCAATCCCGGAGGGAGTGAAGATACTTTCCTATTTAAAAATGAATAGGTCTAACCAGT
>JAHWFP010068077.1:48222-65680 GCA_023313725.1 Lithobius niger | reverse complement strand
AATAGGTCTAACCAGTAACTATCTACCTGGTCTTTAAGGCTGCCACCACCGGTGGGTAAATTTAAAAGCTAAGGGGGTTTAGAATAAAATGGGCTACATGTTATTTAAACGCAAGCAATTAATCCGCACTAGAAACCGTACTTGTAGTTTTAAAAACTCTTGGTTTTAATAAAAAGAACAACAAATGAAAAAGGCACTTTACATTATGGTTTACTAGTTACAACGAAAGCTTTGAATTAAAGCAACAGGCTTTCAGAGAAAGCACACGAATTTACAATAAATTCGAACAAAAAGCAACAACTGGCTTTTTACATTAATACACTTTTTGACTAGAAAAAGTAGGGTGAATTCCAGAAGAATCCGTTAATTTATAATCGCATCCGCTAAATTATACAATTAACCTAGGCAGATATCTCTTTACCGAAAGAGCGCCCGAATCCTCAAGGGCTACTGACTGCTGTTTAAGTTAAATCGTGGTTTAAAAAAAAACAAGAAAAAACCTGGTTTTTAGGAAGAGAATCACTCTGACATTACAGTAAGCAAAGACCTAAATGCCGTTTGGCATGCTTGACTGTAAAATTCCAAAACAAGAGGCAAGTTAAAAATTGAACCATACATTTAGAATGGGGGTCCTAAAATTAAACTTTCAATTAACTAGTAACTTACACTGGCCACTACCTTTAACCAGCATGGCAACCTTCAGAACACGGCATCTCCACTCCTGACCGGCCGTGACCACCACTTGTTTTAAATCTGTGAGCTGTGCTGTGGATGGGGGGCGATTGGGGCTTTTTATGCTAGAGCGTCAGATTTTGGTTGCAAAAGCGCGGACGCCGAAGAGAGCTGCGGGGGTCTGTTTGGCTGAGGGCCTGGAGAACAATGGAAAGTGGGAGGAGAAGTCGGGTGACCAAAGGCTTTTGCTTGGGAGCCGTTTGAAGGAACAGGGACCATGTATACATGTGCCAATAACGAGTTTTGAACTGTTTGATAAGGAAAATTGGCTTTGGGGAGTTTTGGTGTACAAAATATTAAACTACAGTGTTATGCACTGTAACTATTGAAGGAGGGGGGGGGGGAACGAAGGATAATGCACAGTTTGACTTTGGCAATTTTAATAGAAGGAACAGATCGTTTGTTTGCATTCGGATTGTTGGTAGTCACGGTCGAGTTTTCAGTTTACTATTTACAACAAATAAAATTCACGTTCGTTTAAATCGTTGCTGAAGGAAGGCTAAGCAGAGGTAGTGATCCGGGGGTAAAAGATTAAACTCAAAAGGTTAAATAAACCAGCTTAGTAAAAGTTATAATGAATCAAATTAAGTTAAGTTTTGTCTCAGCAGAGAATGGCGATAGAGAAGAGTCGGACATTTTCCATAGCATTTGGGGTACCAACAAACAAGATAAAAAATATCGTACTAAGTCTGAATCCAACATATATGTGAGGTTAAGTACCTTAAAGGAAGCCCCTCCTAAAACACAACTAAGCTAGTGTATTTAGGCTTTATGCCTGCAACAAAATAAAAAGAAATAATTACATTTGTACATGAGTTTTGAAGTTACGGCGGCAGGAAGTGTGAGCGCTACGGCCCAGTTTGGTGACTTTTTAAAATAGATGTATCTGCAGAACTAGAAGGAAATTTAATGTTCTGTTTTCACAGGAATAAAGTTCAAGTGAATGGCTATTAAGAGTTTCATGTTTGGCCGATTCTGATGGTGCATGTCGAAATCTTCAACCAAAGTCGGCGGATTTTGGTCGGGGGGGGGGACCTGAAGTGTGGAGCTTCAGAAAAATTGAGTTTGTCCCGAGGTTTTTTATGTTTGGAGTCCGGGTATCCTCTCCAATCATGCCGCAGCACAGAAATGTATTACATACTCCTCGTTACTTAAGGGATGAGGGATGAAACAGTTTCAAAGACGAAAATGAGCGTTACGTAGTTTATGGACGCTCCCCAACTCAATTTTTTGCAGTCGAAACTTGCCTACAATACGGTTACACAAGTTTGCATGTGCCTACTTGTCTACGCCACGCTCGCTTAGCAAAAAAAAAAAAAATTATCCCGTTTTGGGGCAAAGGAGGTCTGTGTTAGCCACTCACTCACTGTATTCGGTCACAGTACTGGAATCTGCCATTTAGCGATCATGGTCTTTGATGGTTTAACTGACAATGAAAGCAGATCTCCTGTTAGCCGCGCTGTCATTATCTTCCCGAAGCTTTAATGATCTGCACGAAGGGCAACGCAGCTTTTTTTATCGGAGGGGTCGGGGGTGGGGGGGTTTGCTTGCTTTTATTTAAACGTGCTTGTGTTTTTCATTTTGTTAGTTTTTTGAAGTTGTCAAGCTTTCTTGCACTTAGTGAGGCAAGTTTATCGTGACAGTTGTAGGTGGCTCAAGTTACTGGTGCGTCCCAAGTGGAGCGAATGTGGGTGGAAACTGGACAAAAAGCGAGACGTCTCTTCGCTTGACGTCAAAATCTTGATCGTCTTATTTGCGATAACAAGCCTTGATTATCGACGCGAGCTTAGGTCACGAAACAGACCTTGTCATTTCGAGCTTTTAGTTTAACTCTTCTTCACGCCTTTTCACTATCTCTAGTCGTTATAATAACTGGTTGGATAGAAAATCTCTGAAACAACACTTACGGAATTTTTTAACTAGCCGTAAAATCTCTTCTGTCCGGATAGAATGATGTGCACGCCCTGTTCGCCGAGAGAGAGAGAGAGGGGGGGTGGGGGAAGCGCATGTATGCCCGTTTTACCTTCAAAACATTTTATTTTGACGCAAACCTTTAATAAAGTGCAATGTATGTGCGGTTCATTCGGATAGTGTGCCTCATTGATACCAACAATAAATGATAAACAGCCAGAATAATTAAATTCCAGTTTACGAAGGCATAATGAGATTTGTTGTTCAAAGGGCTTGTCCTAAAATGACGTGCCTCAGCGCCGAAACTCATTATTTAAAATAGTTAATTCCTATGCGACTTTTTTCCTGAGACTTATTTTCTGTGAATTTTCCTGCGACTTTTTTCCTACAACCAATGTAATTTAAAATAAAATTTAAAAAATGGAGAAAAAGTACACTACTGACTGTAAAAAAAAAAATCGGAGTTAAGTTCCTTTTTATATCAGGGCAGAAAATAATTTTTGGTGCAGAAAATTTGGTACAGCACATCTCCGTAAACTTAGATATAAATGTATAACAATTGGCTATCTCCCCTCCCGTACCTTTCCTACACTTCTGGCGATGCCATCGGGGACCTTTGTGTCCCTGACAGGTCTAACCTTGGTGGCAAGGCAGTTGTGACCCTACCCTACCCTAGCCTTCTTTTTCCACCCTTTAGGCCATGCTATTTTTTAAACTATTTTTTAAACTTGTTTTATTTTTATCTCATTCATATGCTTTTAATTTCTACTTTTGAAAAATCCTCCTGGTGTACCTTTTACCAGCATATAGTCAATGCTCTCCCCTTTTAGGCTGGCAATCAGCTACCTCCTGAGTCCTTGCCAGTCCGGTTCCTCCAGCAACAAAGTACTTTATTATTATATTTATTTATAAATAACGAATCTTAGGTGTGCGTCACGAGTTGCTGCTTGGTGGCCCTCTTGGACCCTGAGCAAAGCAAGCTAGCACAGTCTAGTGGTTAGTGTCATATTCAAACCAAAAAAAAAAAAAAAAAAAAAACTCGGTTCAAATCGCGTGAGTAGACGAAATGGATAACCATGTGAACCAGGGCAGGGAATCCACTTAGATGCCACCGTAAACATCAAGAAGAAAAAAAAAATTAAAGTCCCAATGGGAGGCCGGGAATTGAACCGTGGATCACAGCTTCTAAGTCCATGATGAATCCCAGTCTCGATAGGATGGTATTTTTTTTGTGTTGTTGTGTTGTGAGGTCTGCACGCTTGACTTCATGCATGGGCTCCTTCAGATTCGTTACTTTTTTATTACCACCGTTTCTTCTAAAGAATATCCTAGCAGTTTCCTAGCATATCCTCTTTTTCCTATCAGTTTCTCTTGATTAGGGGCAAAAATATTTATTGTTATGCACACAGGACCCTAAACACATTATATGCATATCGACCACGGAGCCCCGTCTCTCCGAAAAATTGCATTTTAAATTTGATTTATTTTTAGTTTTACGCGAACATTTTTAATGCACAATGCAGAATGAAAAATTACACAAATCCATTTCGTAAAGATATAAGTTTATTTGCTGTAATCCGTGTTTCTGCCCTCTGCAAAACCGGACACAAAGTTCGCTTCAACCTAATAAACTTATATGCTGTAATCCCTGTTTCTGCACACTGGAAGAGCGGACACCGAGTTCTCTTCAACCTTTATTTTCTGTAATTCGTGTTTCTGCACTCTGCAAAGCTGGATACAGTTCTCTTCAAGCTAATAACTTTTATTTGCTGTAATCCGTGTTTCAGCACTCTGGCCGAACAGCAAGTTTTCTTGCTAATAACCATTATTTGCTATCCTGTATAGGGGTTTTTAGTACCTGTGAGAGCTGCTCCAATGCCAACCCCACAGTTAAGGGACCTGCTTAAAAATGTGCCGTGGTGCTTGTCAAGGGTTTGCGGGAATTCCAAATTAACCTTAACAGATGGAACAAGGCTGGTAGTCGTGGTTCAGTTTTAATGTTAGTTTTATGTTACATATGAGCGATCGTGTGCTCAGGCTCGCCTGAAGTTCAAGGGCGACACTAACCTTGGTTTAGGGCCTAAAATGGAATGGCAACGGCATTAGGCTTACTTGGGAAAATTTGGATTAGTTAGTTTCTGGCTATTTCATACGTTGACTGCTAAACTAAGTAGCTTCGGGGTTGCAGTGCTGAACTAGCAACAGGGTTGGTCTGGTTTGAATTTAAGTTCGGGGATTGGGGAGATTGGGAAAAGTTTTAATTATAGGGCCCAAATTACCTTTGGATGCGGGGAGTTGGCGAGTTGGTGGCGGAATGGAATTTTAGGTTAATACCTAATTATTGGGAGCACCCGGTGGAAGACCAAGCGAGCTGGAGACGTTACCATTGATGTCAAGCATTATGTACAGACAAATCATAGCTATGTATTGTTACAACAATTGATCAAATAGGATTATTTCAACTAACAATGAGTATTAATTTTGGAGTGACAATGGTATATTACAATTTGACGTCATGTGGACTTCGGGCTTGGCAGATGACGTCATCAGCGTAATCTTGCTGGGGTGGTACAATTCCAACGTTGAAATCCGGAATTAAACTCGCAACAATCCGTGTTTCTGCACTCTGGAAAACCGGACACAGAATTCTCTTCAAGCTAATAACCCTTTCAGACACGCATTTACATTCAGGCATGGTTTTTTTTTTAACTGTAGGGAATTGGTTTGGAGACGATGACGCTCTGTTGCCTGTCGCTTTGTTTGGGGTTCCCGGGGTCCCCCCAAAAAACTTCACGGTTTGTCTTGGAACTAACTTTTTCCTTCATCTTGTAGGTGTCGCCTTTCGGGCACGCCAGGCCCGAGAGTGTTAAATACAGCGCAATCCCAAATATATCTTTAAAATTATATGAAAATTAAACTTTTGTATGCAATTTTGGATTACAAGTTTGGTAACGTCAAAGGGCGAATAAAGTTATTTTAATTATTTTTCATTTTTTAAAAATTTTATCATATTGTTGAAATTCAATATAAATAATTTCTTATTTTTTAAAGAGTATCTTATTTTTTAAGATATTACAGTAAATGTCATATAATTTGTGACTGGCTGTTGGCGACCCCCTGGTCCTTGCCAGACCCGTTGCTATTGCGACAAACTTTGATTTATTATTATATTACTAGAGGAAGCCCGTGCTTTGCACGGGGCCGGTCACATTTCCCGGGACATTATCGCGGCACTCTTCCCGAAGACTTGTCAGATTGAAGACGATGACGCTCTGTTGCCTGCCGCTTTGTTTGGGAGCCTGTCTTCTCCTCTTTGGCTGCACGTAGAGTGGGAGAGTGCATTTTCAGTGCGGGCACGAGGAGGGGAGAAGTGGTTTTCCTTTAGGCTTTCCTTTTTCTTTTAGCCGGTCTGCGATATTATTATAAAGATTATTTGTTTATTACAATAATAAGCTTTTTTTAACTCTCTTAAAATCAAGAATAACAATGAAAATCCGTTGTATACAGCGTTTTATACAACAAAAAGAAATAATTTGAAATTTATCAATTTTGGTACCATTTCTTGTCACTAGATTCCGTTGTTAGCAAAGCTTGTTAACCTAACTGCACTTTAAATACCTCGTGCATTTTTCAGGTGTTACTTTTTTGCCCCTACCTGGCCAAATGTTTGTTCTTTTTTTGTGTTCAACAAATTTAAAAAAATGTATACGAGTAAGTTAAATCAGTTAATACATACACTTTGCTACGTGTAAAAATTAATGGTACTAAAATTGTAAATTCTTTCGTTTTGGCAGACCGAGCGAAGCGAGCTTGGCATAGCATATAACGAACACCAAATTGCAAAATGTTGGCTCCCCTTTTTTAGTTGAATGGAACGAAATTTTCTGTACCGCTTGAAACCCCCAAAAGTATTGTTGAGCTCGAATTTAGCGTAAATCGACCAATTATTACGGAAGAAACTGCACTTTTTTCAAATTTATTGATTAACGCTTACCATTGTAAATTTGAAATCCTGGATAGTTAAGGAATTTCGTGCTTCCGTATAACTAACAATCTTTTTCGATGTAATTCAACAAAATAATAACTGTTTGCTCATCGAATTTTAACCACAGTAGGCATAAAAAAAAAACACTAATGGAATCCGTTAACGACACATATTCGCTTCATTTGAAAAGAATGCTGGCAGAATTCCCTTCAACATGGTGATAAAAAGTGTCGTTTAGACTGACTTAGGGTATCTCACATTTACCTTAAATTTTCTTAAGTTGACGAAGCTGTTTACACAAAATGAATCTACGAAGCAGACTTCGTTTAAACTACATTACAAATTACTAAAACGTCTTCGTGTAACAGTTTCGAAATTCCCCGTTACTATGGCAACACAAACTCTCAACTCCATGATGCGTGATAAAAACAATCTATATTGACAATAGTTCTTGATATGTAAGTTCAATCATATGACAAACCAAAACTGCTTAAAGGGGCCGCCAAGTTCCCCTTTAAACAGTTTTGGTTTTTAATATGATATCGCAACTTTTTTTTAAAATTGTGTATTGACTCAACTCCACTACCGTGCAGATGTGTAATAAAGTGCCACTTCAACAAGAAATTGGTTTTCAACAATTTGCTACTATCTTTTGCCTATAGGCCGAACCATTCTCAACTTAGTCACCTCTTTATAGGTTTTTGATTTGGTTGTGCCAATTTGTAGGCCCCAAACGTAAAAGCTAATGGCTCCAGCAACAGTGAAATCATGACGCTTAAATATAAATTATTTACCGAGACTGTGAAAGCTAATCGTGATGGCGTCGAAAAACTAGAGTTAGAAAGCAAAGAAAAGTACTTTATGTTCTGAAATTAGAGCAACGGCGTTTCAAAAAAAGTCTGATCCCAGTATGCAGTATGTAAAGGCTACTTGCGGAAATATGATCTGCCTAAATTTTTGCTTAGATTTTAAATTTGGTGCATTGCAGGGTGGTCATGCATTTCTGGCTTGTTCTGTTTTGGGGACTTGATGTAACTTTAGATGGTGTTTTATTTTTGCCGTAATGATTATGTTTTCTTTTTTTTTTACTTTAGTCTTAATAGTGACTCAGGTTTTTTGTGCCCATATCGGGTTTTTCAGATTTATGTTTGGATTTTATTTTTTTACTTAATTTTTACTTCATGTTTTTTTATTTTATTGCATGTACCTTCCTTTTCCCTTCCTTATCTCATTCTTCTATGCGACTGGCGATGCCATCGGGGACTTAATCATCCCTGGTAAGTCTAACCTTGGTGGCAAGGCAGTCGTGCCCCATCCTTTCTCCCTTGCTCTTTTTCCTGTTCTCCTCACTGGACATGTGGTGCACGCTTAATTCTTATTTTAATGCTTTTCTTTTTTAGCATAGGCTGGATGTCAACAGCTTTTATGGTCCATTCCAGTCCTCTTGCAAATTTGCAACAAACTTTTATTATTATTAATCGAACTTGGCTTGTGTGCTCAGCTTGAAAATGCGATTCCAGTCAAAATGGGGTATCTATGCCCATTTTAGACCGATTTTGACAATCAAGTGTACTAAATTGATGACCTCGATAAGCGCTTTTAAGTGGTATGGAATAAAAATCAATAGCTCCGTAGATTAGAAAGTTAATTAGGTATCCCATCTTGCCTCTTCCAATCCTACGCGGGGTTGCAGCTACTTATACCTCTGGCAATGCTTTGCCTTTGAAGCAGTGCGGAGTTAAAGAATTATCAGAGGTCCCCGGTGGATTGGAAGAGGCAAGATGCTCTCTACAGTAGCGTTTTAGGAAAAATGCAAGCACTGGAACAAAGTATGTTGAACAGGAGAAGCCCAAAGTGCACATGTAAAACAAGCACAACCCGATGTTTCAAGCTAGCTCCAGCTCACTATCAAGAGAAATACAAGATACACTTAAAATTGCATAAAGTTGCAAACAGACAAATGCAGGCAAAACTGCCTAAATCAAACTACAATTCGAACAACGGCGTTCGAATTGTAGTTTGACATAGGCAGTTTTGCCTGCATTTGTCTGTTTGCAACTTTATGCAATTTTAAGTGTATCTTGTATTTCCCTTGATAATGAGCTGGAGCTAGCTCGAAACGTCGGGTTGTGTTTGTTTTCCATGTGCACTTTGGGCTTCTCCTGTTCAACATACTCTACAGAAGCGTGCACAGACATCTGAGAGGGCAGGGGCAACTTTCAGTGAAAGGGCACGCTGAGGCTTTATTTTTCTGGGGACTTTTTTTTTTGTTTATGTTAGCTTGACACTAACTTTTTTTTTTTACCATTTTTGGCCCCTTTTTTGGGCATCCTAGCTTTCTCTTTGCCCCTTTTAGGGCTTCAGGCCTTTTCTCCTCGCTGCGATCAGCATTTTTCAGTGCAAAAAAGCAAAATGTGGCATGTTTTTCCTTCGACAAGGGCAATAAAGGGCATTTTTCCAAAAAAGGCAGGGGCAGTGCCCTCTGCTTTCCCCCGTGCAGCCACTGAGATCCTAGGTAGTTGACTATGCATACTACGTTTTTAAGTTATGGTTAGAAACTGGAAATCCTGACCTGAAAATTTTAGAGTTTGTATCGCAAACTAATTTTAAGCGACCATAACAAATATGGCTAAGGCATAATAATAACCATAAATTTAAGTTTCAATCCGCTCCGCCTATAATAGGCGAAACGTCTGTTTCCTAGTTATTGTGTAAAATACTGTATGAAACGGATTTTAATTGTTCTTTTCGTATTTAAGAGTAAAAAATGCCTGTTATTCACTTTATTTAGCCGCAAAATAATTGAATAGCTTCATCTAAACGAGATTAAAATATAATAATAATAAAGATTAATAATAAGGTTTGGTGGGGTTCGTTGAGTGACCGACGTTTTGAAGGTCGCTAAAAACGGTTCTTTCCCTATTGTTCACTTCCGGTCTTGCTCTCTCTCTCTCCCCTTCCTGCTTCTAAACATGCCACGAAGTTCGAGAAGTACCGTAAACACGGAAGAGCACAACATTTTAATTTCACTTTCACTTCTCGTTGTTGTGTTTGTATTATTTTGTTTTACTTCTTCCTTGCTGCACTCATTTCTTTTTCTCTTTCCCAGCAGTACTAATTTATGTGTTCCCCCCCCCTTCCCTCCCTTCCCGATGATTTTTCCCATACATGGACTTCAGCTTCCCTCCAAACAACGACTGTCTATTTTTATGTGTGTTAAATGAGTCGTTTCTCCGGCTATTGTAATCCCAAGTAAGAGAAGAATGGCATAGATTTCACCGTCATTGAAAGAGATAGACAAACGAAACAAACGAATCGTATGAATGTTGTCTGTCGTCACGTGCTTTTTCCCCCCTTATTTTTATCCTTTTTTTCCCCCTCTTTTGTCTTCTATGTTACTCATATGTGCAGTCGTAGTTGTATAGTAAGTTTGTGTTTTTACTCTTCTGTTTCGGTTTGTGACGAGGAACTTCCGCACAAGGTGGTGGCGAAAAGGCAAAACGAGGGAAATAAAGTGTGCTGTGTTTGGTTTGACTTTTCGTTTTATATCCATGGTTCCGTTTGGCATCATTTTGTCACTACCGCTTGTTGTTGACATGGTTGATTATACTGAAAACCTTGGCAATGTTGTACTAATGCGTTATGTTGGTCGAGAACTCTGCTTGATACAATAACTTGTTAGTACAACATTGAAAAAAAAAAAACAGCGCATCTCAAACACAAATATTTTGTTTTAGATAGCTAACATTTGAAGTCTTATCAATCTCGAAACCATTTGCATTTCACGTTGTGATTCCCTCTGTCACTAATCACGTAGTCCCAAATGTACACAAACTCAAAGAACAGTTGAACTATTAATAAAAATAAAGAATTCCTCCTGACGAAATAGTTTTCCCAGTCGCTTGTGAGCTCATACCATTCACTGTTTTCGCTTCGCTTGCTCAATCTGCATGGCTAATGACCAAGTTGTCGACGCGCCATTAAGCCTCAATCAATCTGCGTGGACGGCGCTATGCATTCCTGTAAAAGACGATTTATAGCTTGTACCCCTACTTTTTTGCTCTTCATTGTTACAAACTGATACTCTAAAAATTGTGTGGGTGGGATACTTGGGTGGATGACCGCCTGGGAATCTGGCTGTTGCAGACATAGGGCCTTAGGGCTTCGGGCAGATGACCAGGAGTGGTTAACGCTCGTTAAACCCTTTAACCTTTTTTCTAAAAATTGTGTCATTCTTGCGTCCAGATATGGATCGTATAGTAAGAGTGTGGTGATAAGTTCCAACTCATCCTCAAACTTTTAGAAACCATTGTTTAAAAGCAGTGGTGTTGTTCCCACATCTTGCGATTTTAAACACATTGTTAAAACATTTTTTTTCGTATTCCAACGTGCGCTAACCTTTATGAAACAACAGCTAGCGACTTAGAAAGTTAGGTAGAAACAATGTAGGTTACAAGCCAGTTACTGTTCTTTTATTGCAACAATAAACCTTCAGCCTGCTCCTCGGAAGCATTGTTGTTTCCTCGAAATTTTCTGAAACCGATTGTCATGGTTTATTGTTGCAGTAAGGTGGCAACTATCGTCATCCTACTTTTGCCTTTTTCATTGTTGTAAAAGTGGTACTCTAAAAGCCTTATTGTACCAGCGTTCTTATTGCCATTGTTTAAAAGTGTGATCACCATACTTTTGAAATAATCATTGTTTAAAAGTATGCTGATAAGTAAGTTATCACCACACTTTTAAACAATGGCAAATCACCATACGTTTTTGAACAGGCAACCAACGAAAGAAAACAGACACCCATACTCATGACCATCTAATAGTGAAGATTCAATTCGAAATCTGATGTTTTCAAAAATAAACGACGTTATTTTTAAGCCATAATCTGCAACACTTAAATGAGTTAGGGTATACCCAAACTCTAAAAACACTCAATCCCCACTCCGGATTTGTGATTTGCGAGCAGTTCCAGCTTTATTGCGTAATTAACACTAAGCTGGTGAGGAGCAAAGGGGGGGGGGGGGGGGGGCGTTGCGCTGATTGAGTGAGCGAAACGAACGAAAATCTGCATTTGTTAGCCAGCGTGCTCAAAAGTGGGATGAATAAACTTAAGCTTGTGAAGCATGGATATACAATAAACCAAACTGTGTCTACTTGGCTGATGTAACGGCCAAGTTGGGGAATCGCAAATGGGAAATTTGGGGAATCGCAAATGTGAAAATTATGAGTGAGAAAATTTATAGACATAAAATTCTTCCAGAAAAAAAGGTAGAGGCGACGATAAGACCGTGAAGATCGTGTTACCTTTGTACATTCACAGTCCTATGAAAGTTGTGATATCCACTCTAAAGCCAAAAACTGGTATAAGAGAAGCTGCCAAGTTTCCAAAAAGGGAAACAAGGAAAGGCCGGCAAGATTAATTCTATTAGCCAAGTTAATCCCACCGAATAATACTTTGGACGTTAAAAAAAACTTGAAGATTGCTACAGCAAGTAACAATGTTCTAGTTTTCATTTAATTTTCGAATTATTAGTCGGTGAGATTAACGTGGCTAATAGGATTGACCTTGGTGATTAACCTTTCAAAGGTCGATCCTTATTGGAAACTTGGCGGCTTCTCTTATACCGGCTTTGGTTTTGGGTGGATAATAAATACTGAGAAGAGGTAAAGGGTAAACGAAGCAAACAGTCTGCATTAAGACTGGCCTTGTGAGGATACACAATACACTAGTCTGAGAAAGAAAGACAGAAAAAAAAAGACAACTGCCCCGACTGGGACTCGAACCCAGGACTTCTCGTTTGCTAGCCGGGCGCTCTAGCAAACGGAAAGTTCGGGGTTCGAGTCCCAGTCGGGGCAGTTGTCTTTTCTTTCTTTCTCAGATTTGTGTATCGTGTATCCTCACAAGGCCAGTCTTTTAATGCAGACTGCTTGCTTCGTTGACCCTTTATACCTTGTGATTTCTTCTTTATTTAGGTAATGTATATAGGTAGCGTTTCAAGCATTAAAATTCATTACAATATGACACCCATTACGAACATTTAAAGTAACTCCTTTAAAACTTTCTTTTTAAAGCGGTAGTTTCCGCGGTACATTTTTGTTTACTTGTGGATGGTTCGTTTCCATGTAAAATGTCGGATGCACCGACAAGGACGCCCGCAAAACAGCAAAAAAAAAAAAAAAAAAAAAGGAGTGAGGCACTTTTGCTGAGAACTTTTTTTAAAACCTTTGGGACGTGCCTAATCCTCGAAAAAGCCTTTGTTTAAAGATTTTTGCTTTTGTTTTTGTGGATTTTCTTCATCATTGTGTCTACCAAAAGAGCAAGAAAGCAACGAAAAAGGGGCAAGGGAGGAGGGGGGGGGGGGGAGGCGCTGTTGCGCACCGTCTTCCAACACAACCATCTCAGACATTATATTCCGAACTCGCTTCCTAAATATCTCCATCAATCGACAAATCGAACACATCCTAGAATACCAATTCCTAATTCATAATAGAACACATTTTTTTCCCTTTCTGCCTTACATTCATGGACTACTCTGTTCACATCATCATTATTGGCGTCGCGTGCTACTTTATTGTCGTGCAGAAATGTGGACATCGGTAAATAAATAAGTTATCGCCTGCTTCCCTCGTGCAAAAAACTAACAATCACTCGGGCCTACGGCCCTCAACATTGTTAGTTCTCAGCACTCGGGAATCGGGCGATAACCTATACAACTCACACGGTACTCTAAGATGAATGTGATTTGTTAGATTGACTACATGATTGTCTATCGATAAATGTTTGCGAGGCCTTAACAAGACAATTGCGTAGTGCAATGGAGCATTTTATAGTGTACTACTAGTGGAGTCTTTCACTTCGCTCGCTCATTCCGCGTCGTCTCGCTACGCTCGAGGAGCTTTCATGCTTCAACTCTTATGCTGCTGACAACCATTCCTCATCTAAATCGATCAAGCAAATGATCAAAGTACCGTACGCGTTTTTCGAAAGTCTTCAGTTCATAAACAAATTAACTGAACAAAAAACATTTTCCATTTTGAACTGGAGCATTTTATAGTGTACAATTCTTTGCGTTTAAATAACAGATGTGGACACATTAAGCGAACGAAAATCCGAGCTTTTTTGTCTTTGTTATAACGACTCTTACCTAATACATGTAATAGCAATTAATGAGCAGTAAATAACAATAGCTGGCAGAACGAGCGAAACGAGCGTAGCGCAGCTTATAACGGGCGCCGACTTGCAAAATGTTGATTGGTTGGCTGCACTTTTGTAGTCTGGGTGGAGCCCAAACCAAAGGGTAGATTGCTATGAAATTTGCTACATTGCTAGGTAGCCCCAAAAGTATTGCTGATCTCGAATTTCCCGTAAATTGATCAGTTATAATCAACGAAATAACGATTTTTCGAATTTACCGATCTAACACTCGCCATTGTAAATTTGGAATCCTGAACAGTTAAGGAATTCCGACGAAGCATACACCGTGCTGCTGGCAATCAAGTGAACTTTTTGAAACCGTCAAAATGCATCATCGTTGCTTACTTATAGCTAGCAATCTTTTTCGACATAACTGAATAAAATAATAACATTTCATTAGTGCATTTAACCACTACAGGAAAACAGATGAATAGCAAAAACAAAGGGATTCGTTAACGACTCACATTCTTTTCATGTGAAAAAGAATGCTTGGAGGAATTCAGTCAAAACGGCGCTCAAAACTGGCTTTTACACTATCAACGGGAATCCTAAATGTGAAACCTTAAATCGAAGAAGCATCAGAAAACCGTTTATATAAAACGAAAGTGTAAAACGGACAACGTGTTTATACTGCAACACGGAACACTACGATGGCTTTGTATAATAATTTCAAGATTCCTGGTTGTCATGGAAACTGTACTCTCAATTCCGTGTTGAGGCCTAACCTTGAACGCAATAGGCCTAATTTCTCTACAGTCGTCGGTTACGAAACTAAAACGACAGCTAAACTTTATGCCTAAAAGGGTTTTAAAATCATTTAAATGATTTTACTTAACACTCAAGTTAACACCGTCTGACGTAGAATTGTGAAAATTACAATTTTTAAAAATTTGCGTTCGCAGTTGTAGTACGTGCTAGAGGTGTACGCTTCAACATTGTCGTATCGGAGATAAATCTAGGAAAGATACTCTGTATTAACTATAAACAATGTAAGCATTATTGACAGTGGCATGTTCTTTGCCAGCTTAACCACGGCGGCTAATGTGGTATTTTACCATTGCGGCGATGGCGGAAAGAGGAGCCCTGCAATTAACGAAACACAAATTAAATGTGGGAGAAAACGATAGTATCTTAAAATTAATATGAAACGTAGTTTAGACCTACCTAAAATAAAAAAAAAGCTAAAATGTGAAAAAGACAGGCAAAGAGCTTCACACCAAAAGGCACAAAGCTCAAACGTAATCGAGTGAATATTGTACCCAGATTTGTAAGGAACATTAGCAAGTATTTTAAAGTAGTAAAATGAGAGTAATACAAATTTGAAATAAATTTCTATCCGCTCCGCCTGTGACAGGCCCAAATCCTGTTTCCTAGTATAGTACTAATGCAGAACGAAGTGTGGTAGGTAACAATCGCTGTTCTTTCCTTCGATGGGGAATGGCTAATTCAGTGGGGGCATAGAACAACGACAGTTGAGTGAGCGAGCGAGCCATACTGCTGTTCTCTGTATTAAATAGGTGTAAGTTTCTTTGCTTCGTATGCATGTACGCATGCCGAATACGTCTTAGTCATTTCTTGAGTATCCGGAAAATGTTAGATCTTCTTTATGCGTGTTCGTGTGTGTGCGTATTTTCCCTGAAATGCGACAGCTGTTTGCCAGTCATCCATCCCAAATCTCTTCGATAGTATCAAGTTGTCAAGAAGACGGATAATGATAGCGCATCAGCAGACGGTTCGTATCAATAACGTAACTCGTGACTAGCGAATTTGTAAGACGTTTTCTTGATGTCATGCAGACGTGGCCTCTCCGTCTATGACAGCCGAGATAAAACTGCCACTTTTTTTTAACACGATTGCTGTCTGGACATTGAGTTTTAAATATTTTGTTTCACGTTCTGAAAAAAAAAACGGACGTTTGTCTAGCAAATATTAAGCCAATAATTAAAAAGTCGTGATTTCTGCTTCGTTGGTTGTAAATCGATGAAAACGGCAAAATAATAATGAATATTGATCTTTTCCCTTTTCTTGTGAAGTCTTTAGCACTGAACCTAAATCTTTTCTGAATATTAAAAAGCCATGAAAACTCATACCGTTTGTATTGTAACGCCAGGCTATGCGAGATTATGTTTCGCTAAACTCCATGTACTTACGATTGCTTAGTCTCTCCTCTCGCGCTTCTCTCTACTATGTACCCTCGTCAAACTGAAATTTAAACCACATAGACTGGCCCTCACTTAAATGCAGCTCCTAAGGGTTTTTAACACACGGGATAAATACCTCAGTAACAAATTGCGGTTGTTTGATACATTTATTTATGGCATTTAAATTCCAATGTTATTCGTAATCCCAGCTATAAAAGGTGGGATAAAAATGACATCGCGATCAGAAGCCCAACACACGCGATGGTGTGTGTGGTCAAAGGTGAATCAGCCCAATGGACAACGAGCCAAAGACGTAAATTCGTTAACCGAAACATGCCGCGGAACTCGTGCCCAAGAAGGCATGTGGAAGTTGACCAAGTCTGGTTCACCGCACTCGGGCAAGAGGACGGTGAGGAAGAGTGTAATCTGGCGCCTAAAATACAATCCTGTGTTGCCTCAATCATTCTCAACAGCAACCATCATAGTTTGTTCATCAATAGGTTTCAACTGTTAATTGAAAAACGTGAAGCGCGTGCTTTCAGGTGTCGTTTTATGTGTTAACTCTTTTATTTGTACAATTAATGATTAATTTCCCCGAAAACTATTGTTGGGTTCACGATGTGTGAGAGTTAAAATCCCCAAAACCCCTTTCTCCGTATTTACGAACTTCTAAAACGTAAATACGGCATACAATGTATGTGGAAAATTTGAAATAAATTGCGCAGTAGGTCTAAATTGTATTGTGGGGACAGACACACACTCATGCGCGATTAGAAGCTCCATTCCTCTGCTTCGTACCGTGCGTTCTAGAAATAGCAAAAATAGCAAAATAGTCAAACTGCTTTGCGGCTACTACAAATACGTCTGCTTATGCTTTGCCTTCGGGCTGCTTCAAAGCAAAGCATTAGCAGAGATAGTAGCAGCCGCGACTACCGCCAGGGTCCCGTATATGCTTGGAAGAGGTGCATTGTAAGATGAGACATCTCGTTAACTTTCTAACCCCTCGCACTACACCCTTAATTCAAGATGTAACCTAAAACGCTGCTGAACCTAAGTTTTTTTGTTGCTGATTCTTGCGAAGCTATATTTTTTTTCATTTAGTAAGAAACGAATGTAGTTACACAAACAGCAAATCAAGTTTCAAAAATAAAAATGATAATTTACAGCCATAAAAACGAGGGAAAAGAAAACGACAAATAAAACCGTCACTAACCGTAACAACAAACAAAACCAAAAAAACCACAAAGAGAAACAAAAGAACACACTTTTGTTTAAAGGGGAGAAAAAAAAGGAGTTGAGGAAAAAAATGGGGGACAAGAAAGGAACATACACACAAAAAATAAAAAATGACAAAGATAAAGTGAAAATAAAAAATCGAGAGAGTTCCTACGCTGTTAGGTGACTTTCAAAGTTTTTCAGAAGGTTTTTCACAAAATTTAAGTTGGGTTTAGGGCCCCCGCGCACACAGCGGCCAAGCCGCGCGGCCAGGTCGCT
>JAHWFP010068077.1:26154-36247 GCA_023313725.1 Lithobius niger | reverse complement strand
TTGAAGGAGCTCTTTAACTTCAGGCACACGCCTCTACCAACTCGGCCCCGGCCGTCTCTAGAGTTGGATTGTTAAGGGAACCTAGTATTGTTGTCGTTTCTCCATTGTTGGCCATCTCGTGCATACTTTGGGCTATGTTTTTAGGACTCAAAGCTGTGCTTGTGTTTTTGGCGAGTATACTCGTCGCCAGCACTTTAAGGGTTAAAACGGAAGACGCATGTGCTTGCCTTAAGTTAAAGCATGGCAGAACAGTATCTTTACTAATGAAGCGCACGTCCTAACCTGCTTCTCCCTCCCCACGAGTAACAAATGGACGTGCTCCAACCTCTTATTTGCCCAGTATTTGGCGTTGACGGATGTTGCCTAAATGAACGAACTTTGAGTACTTGTGCTGCTAATTATTAATAGTTGTGGTATATAGCGCGTATTTACACGTATTACTCTCTATTTCGATTAAATATCGGCACAATATGAGCACATCTGTGCTATGGGGTAAAGTCACTTACAGTTGTACCCCTTTATCACACAGAGTGAAATTGAGCGCGTCTGAATACGAGGTTTTCCCTTCTATTCAAAAGTGCTCAATTTCACTCTGTGCATTAAGGGAGTAAGTGACTTTATCCCATTACTGCACAGAGGTTCTCAATTCCGCTGTGCAGTAAAGGGGTAAGTGATTTTACCCCATTATAGCTCATATGTGCTAAAGTTCCCTTGTATTCAGAGGTGCTCAATTTCACTCTGTGCATAATGGGCTGAATAACTTTACGCCATTATTGCACATAGTTGCTCATATGTTTGTCAGCCATGTTGGCTGAGGCCTATAGGAACACGGTACCAAGAGAATAGCTCAAGAAGAATAATGACCATCATTCTGCAAGCGATGCATTCTGGGAGGCGTGGTTTTTCCGTAAAATGTCCTGAACGGAACGTTCCGCACTATCGTAGACAAGGCGTTAGTTTAAAGGCTCATCCACAAATCTTTATCATATGGTTCAGCAAGGAAGACTATTTAATTTTAAGCTGTGTTCTAGCACTAAACCGTCTAATCACCCAGAGGGGTGAACACTCAGATTCCTTTCAACTGGACTGTTTTTTGTTTTTTCGCATTCAAGAAGAAAGTTCTCCGGTTTTATCCCTTTCTCCTTCGTTTGCGAATTTTTTCAGCTAGCTTCATCTTCGCAGCATTCGTGAAATATCTCATCCCAGGACCAACGACCCCTAGCATCGAGAGTGCTGTATCCGATGTGTGTTTATGTGCAGTAATTTCGGGAGACAGAGGTTGGAGTATAGACCAAACAACACGTCGAATTACTGATGCAGTGTTGGTGCGTCCTTGTTTTGCTTCTTTTTTTGTATCAAAAAATTAATTGAAGGAATCTTGTGATGTATTATTCGTGGGCTTGCCCAGATTTATTTCTGGAAGAAAATAGTTTCTTTATTTGCAGAAATAGGTTTAAGCCAAGTCCACGCATTTGGAAAACCACCCATTTGCGGAAGTATTGCAGTATATTTAATTTAAAATTGTACAAATTTAGGCGTTTATGCCATCATCGGGCTGTGATTAAAAAAAAAACAGAAAACCAAGGCGAAACATGGCTTTCCAATGATTGCAGTGAATGGATTAATTAATCCACGTTTAGGGTTTGAATTCTAACACGAGTTAGTTGCAACTCAAGGCCTATGAGCCTTTGGCTTTGGCTTTTAGTTAGTTGCAATTTGTCAGCTATCTTGCGTCATCACTTACACAATAAGGATCAACATTTAGTTTTAATAATAAATTATAAAAAAAATCAAGTTCTTCGCAGTGGATTGTTTGGATTGCTGAGGATCACTAACGAGCTAGTCAAGATGGCTGATAGATGTTCACAATGTCTATGACAACAACGTACAGTGGTAGACTTATGTGAGTAGTTGATTCTAGCAATTTTTAAGGTTTTAATCAATTTATTGTAATTAGTCACGTTTGGTTGTTTGAGGACGGTAAACATTTTAACATTTTTAAAATGTTAAAATAAACTTACTGCAGTGCCTTCCTCAGACGTGCGCGTATTCCCATCTTGGTGTTTTTTTTTCTTCCAAATTAGGCTATTAAAAAAAACTTATCAAATCTAAAAGTCATATAGAAAGTAAAAAATAAAAATATAGCCAAACTCCAGGAGGTAAAAAAAAATCGCTTGCAATGGTTTTTTTTTTTTGGGGGGGGGGGGGGTCAGTAAGCCTAATCTAATTATTATTTCAACTCTTTCCGTCTACGTGTTTGTATCGGCTGTTGCCATTTATCATTAAATGTTTGCGTCACTTTACTCAAATGTCTGGTAATGAAAGCATTACACGTAAAACACGAGAGAAAAAAAACCCAAATCGATATAAAATGGAGTAGTCTGCCCTGCACCCACCCCGTCTGTCAACCACCAACGCTCTGGATTTATCTGATTGACGTTTCCAACTCTTTTCTTAGGTACTTAGGCTATGGCCATTATGTCACTGATAATAAAACGCGTCAGTTTGATAAAAATATGAATGTCTTCTCAGCAGAATCTGATTCAGCTTGCGTTGGATTTTGTTCATCCTGTTACCGCTTTTAATTCCTGGATCTCTGTCTTTTCGACTCGTATTACGGGGGTTTTCCGCGTTTCTTGTTTTCAGGAAAAAAAATAGAATGCTGTAGTGAAGTGAATGATTAGGCATTCAACAATTTATTTGTAGGCGTAAAGTTACGAGGCAAATTTGCGTATATACACCGGATGTGCGGGAGAGGTTCATCCTGTTTGTCCAGTAAATTCACAACAGTCGCTTGGTTTGGTTTGGCTGTTGAACCGGTCGCATGTGGTTTGTTAAGCAAACATTTGACTAACGCAGTTTAGAAGAAATTTTCGAGAAATCTTTGCGCACAGTCAATTCTTGATGCTGTGGTACCCCTACTATGGAAGAATAATTGAAGTCGCTAATTAATATTAATGTTCCTTCCGCAGCAGGGATACCAAAGTATTAAGAATTGGCTGTGCAAAGATTTCTCAATAAATTCTTTAAGGTGACATGAGTCAAATGTTTGTATGCAACAATTTGGTCCCGCCCATTTGGTCCAAATAGTTCCGGAAACTTTAATTTTATTATTACGCGATCTTGAACGATAACTTGGGGGAAGGAAGGTTGGAGAGGGGAGAGGGGCGGGGGTCAATTCCACTCCAAACAGGACAGAAGAGTTCAGAATGTAATGCTAAGCTTAACACTCATTTGTTTATTTTGGGCCAGTTATTTAACCTAAAACAATTAGTTACAACTTCCAGTTCAAAGAAGGTGCTCGTTCTACCTTGATTTAAAGTTAGAAGATATCAGTGAAATATTTTTTTTTTGCGAGAATGCAAATGTACTGCATAAAACTGAAATACGGATTCTTACCTATTAAAACTTCCAAGTATTAAAATTCTCCGTCAGTCCCAAATCCAAGTTTTATACGAAAAGTAAACCACGCAATTTTAAAATGTGTTTTACGTCTCTTTCAAAGAAACCAAGGAGAAAATACATTGTTTGAAAGGTTATGCGAATAATTACAGTTGCGTGGTTGATTTTAGCTGTAGCGCTTTTAATGTCATGGGCATGAAAAAATCCCCGAAGTAAAGCACAGATTCTTTATGAAATTCTTAGATCGCATTTGAGGCAACTGTCGAATGATCGGTGACTGATCTGTCAACTGATCATGTGATGGTTGATAGGCCAGGGAACTGAACGATGCTCTGTTCCTCCGGTCACCAAGACTGAATGTTGTTCAGAGTGGTCCTTCGATGAGAAAATGTCGTGTAAAAGAAAATTATGACGTGTTTTTAAAGAAAACTCGCACAGAGGACAACAAAACAAAGTTCAACAATTGTTGCATGTTGTACTCCAGTATGGTTAGAGAGAAGCTAGTCCGTTGGGAATCTGGCACTATAAAGCCAGGAAATGCAGCAGCCTTAAACCATTTTGTCAAACGGCAAACACATCTAAAGTGTGTCATCTCCTCTCAGTTTGCAAACGATTTTGTCTAAAGAGGCAAACATTATCTAAAATGTTTGATTCATTTTATCTAATGAGGTCAAATGCATTTCTGACGAAGCTTTCTCGAAGAATTTTGTTGCATATATTGGGATGATTCCAACCTTAAACGACCCACTGTGTCAGAGTACCCTTTTTTAGTTTACCGTGTCCTTCGTGATTTTTTCTCACGCAAACGGCTTCCAACCAACAGTTCAACTTTTTATTATTCCTTTCAGAAAAGAAAAATATCGCAAAATCCAAAATTTTTCTTTCACAAATTGGTAAGTCTGAAACAGAGTTTCTGACCGATTCTAATTCACATGGACCACAAAATTTGTGTAACACTCATGAATGAGAGCGCACGGGCACGATCCCCGCGGTTTAGACCGTTCACTCCAGACTTTCAGTTCCTGAAGTTACTACCACCAATGCGTGTAAGTTTCACCCAGGACTTATACACTATTCAGTCTTGGAGGGTAGACCGATTGTCAGTGGAGTGTCACAAGGATCGGTGTTGGGACCTCTTTTGTTTGTTCTCTTTATCAACGATTTAAATTCCGTTACCGATACAAGTATAAACAATTTTGCTGATTATACTGAACGACACAAACTAATTTTTGACCTTTTCTCCAAACAACAATTAACTGGTAGTTTAAGTATTATGTAGGCAGTTACTCGTTGTCGAGCACAAGTATCACGTTTCATATTGGGATAAGCCCCATGTTTGACTGTGAGATTGCGGGTGTGACCTTACAACATTACCAGCGAGGAAGCCTTGGATGTGTGGTTGTCGAACAACCTGAAGTCCTCAGTACACTGCTGTCGAATTGTTAAGGTTGCATTCCAGCGTTTGACCCTGGTGAGATTTGTAACGTTAATCTGGGCGTTTTAAGTCTTCGTAAGGCTACTTCTCAAGTATGCCAGCCGAGTTTGGTCTCATTATCTGTTGTAAGGTATTAACAAAGTTGAATCAGTTTAGAGACGCTCCACAAAGCCCTGCAAGGGTTATATGACAGATCTTACGCGGAAAGGCTCCTGTTAACTAGCTTGGAATCTTCAGAATCACGAAGAATGAAAGTTATTCTCTGTTCGGCTTTCTCTATTATTATAGACTGAAAGAAAAAACCCTAAAAATAACTTTCAACGGCAAATGTTGAGACATTTGAGCACCGGGCGGTTTTACCTTAATTTTGGCTTGCTGAATCCGAATCTGCCCGGTGCCAAGTCAAATTTCTCCTCCCAAGCCCGGAATTCAAGACAGCATCCAAAAATGACGACCAAAAAACATATTTTTGCTTCTAGCGCCTGAACCGTTCATCCGATCGAAAACAAACGGTGTACCAATTCTGTTCAGAATAAAATTTCCTTCAGAAAAAGTTCTATGCATATTTTTCGTAAAATTCACCCTTCGTCATTTAAGTTCTGTTAGGCCATTTATGTGTGATATATACAACAACGCACATGTGTATATCAGCCCTTAATATATCGTTTAATTCCTGACTTTAAACAGCTGCAATGTTAGTTCTAATTAAGATCCACTAACATAATTGGTTTTAAATGAAAGGTGAAGATGTATATTTTGCAGCAAGGGTAATTAAAACTATTTATTTTAATTAGAAGCTAAGCTACAGCAGTTTATTTGCATTGTAGCGCTTTGATTTTTAAGTTCCATCTTCAAAGTGGTTCAGTAGTCGTTCTAAATTAGATAACTGGATTTAATTAGGCTTAAATGAAGATGTATATTTTCCAACAAGGGGAATTAAAACGATTTATTTTAATTAGGAGCTAAGCTACGGTAGTTTATCTATGACGTAGTGCTTTGATGTTTGTGTAGTTTTACGATAAGGTCCATCTTTAAACTGGTGTGGTAGTCGTTTTTGATTGCCTTCGAAAATCTCCATTACCTGTTTTTAATGCACTCTCTCGGGTTCTTAGTGCTTCTTCCACAGAAAGAAAGAAAGTTGGCTTCACTGCCAGTCCCGTAGTTAATCCACTGCGCATGCGCGGATGCAGTCCTCCCTATATATAAACACTGGCGCAGCTTCATTCCTCATCTCTTTTTCTCTGCCGGCCACACGCTGCGGCTGCTTTTTCCAGCTCCTCGTCCAAGATTCGCGTTCCTTCATCCACAGGATGGCGTCCTCCTCCTCGGTCCCCCTATTGGGATGGTGGTCGGGGGTTTCGGCGTCTGTCTTGTGTTCCGCCTCTCATCGTCGCCGCCATTCCTCGACACCGGTGTTCCTCTTGGTTCTGCCCAGGCGGTTCAAGTCGTCATGGTGTCCGGGCGGTGCGCGGATCTGTTTAGCAACTATCCTCGTCCTCTTCTCTACTGCAAGTTGCTTCTGCACCACCTTCTTGGTTCCTGCGCATACCGTCGTTCCCGCGTATGGCATCCTCCTCCCCGATCCCCACTATAGGGGTGGCGGACCTGGGTTTCAACTTTCCGCAGTACGCGAATCGATTCACTTGGACAACGATTCTCGTCCTCGTTCCCTTCCCTACTGTGCGTTACTTCATGCAGCCTACTTACTTCGTTTCACCGCCTACTGTCGGCTTGCGCCTTTCCTCCATTCCACGTTGCATGCTGATATTTACTCAATGGAGCATAATATCCCTCCGCTCCACCACCATCTGCGCATCCGACTGCACAGCCCTCTTTCTGATAAGCACTCCGACGATGCAGCCTGCTCGTCTTTCCTCTACCTACGACCTACTCAGCTGCGCTATCCGCTGCTCCTCAACAGGTCCAATCCTCGTGTCCAACCTTCCTCTTCACTTCTCCCTCAACCTACGTTCCTTTGGGACGCTCCCCTGCGACCTGCTACGGCTTTGGTTGGTTTTGTGTGCCCATCACACGTTCATTCCGACCCCCACGTTCCCCCAATCCAACAGAAGGATGCGCTAGTCTCGGAGATCTCGATTCTTACGTTCCTGTTCCACCAGGACCATGCCTCGAAGAACCAACGGTTCCTGCCACAACCGCTTCGCCAGTCTCACCCTTAGAATCCCTCAATCTGGAAAACATCATAATGGTCCTAGGTATCAACCTCCTTCCATTCCGGTACACTTCTCTACCGCTACGATTTCTGCGATTCCACCTAGCGTTATCTGTATCGTCCCACCGACTCCATACAGATGGCCTCCTTGTGACTTAGAATCCAAGTCCCTTTTCCTTGAAACTCGACTTGTCAATGATCTCTACACTAAAATCAACCTTTTAGCTACGCCTCGCCAGCTTGTAACACGACGGACTGCTTCACCGCTTCCGTGCCTTCTGGATTTTTCATCCCGTCCCTCACAGTGATCTATTCCCTCTCATTCCGCCTTGACAGCAGAACAGCTCTCTCAGGGACGGGTCCATTCCGTCCTGCATCTAGCAAGGCTAGATTTCCAGCGCAGTTCATTCTCCAATCATCCGGCTCCCTTAGCTTCCTTGTTCTGCTTCTCCAGCAGTCCTGCTTTCCGCACCATTCCTGAAACCTGCGACACAGCTTTCCTCCTGTGGGAACGGTCACAGACTTCTCTGACATCCGCTACCTTCTGCACACGACTTTGTGCAATGCAACCTGTCTCATCCTTCTTCTTCAAACCGACGACGTTGTGCTGTTTACGACCGTTCCGGTCCTCCATTCTGCAGTTAAACTTACCACCTTCGGTTACTTTTCTATCAGTAACAGGGTAAACCAAGAACGGAACTAGCACGTTTCTTTCTCTGCCAAACGCCGATCTGCTCCTCCTCGTCCTCTTCTTTAAAATGTGCCCTCATCCGGTGCTGCACCAGGATTCCGTCTTCTCTCCGCCTCACCGTTCCCTCGTCTCCACCTACAGCGCTTCGTCGGTTCTTACCCTGTCGTCCTCTTTGGACGATGTCTTCATCTTCTGGGCAAAAGTAGCTGACACTTCTCCTTCTCGGACACTCGCCTTCGTTGCGTCTGCAGTTCCTTGCGACCCTCCAGCAGGTCGGCCTTAGAGGAAACGTGTAAATTATATGTTTTGTCCAGCCCTCTGTTAACCCTCTACAGTTTATCGAAACAGGTAAGTTTCAAGTTTATTGGCCAGATGGCCATGTTTAAGCCAATAATGTGCTTTTATCCCAGTGGGCCATGAAACTGGTTTCTCATTGGAACTTGGAGCCTTGCTCTGAGGAAGGAGACTTACTTTAGCTCTGGAAGCTACCAGAGAGGTTGTATGCATGGTTAAGGCAGCCATGTTGGTAGAAATGTGCTTTAGCAATTTAGTTTCTGATTTGAAGCCTTTTAATGGATTGTACTAATAACAAGAAGTTATCTAGTGGTATAATGGATGTTCTTACAACAAGGAATATCATGTATAATAAACAACTAAGTTTATTACCAAAAACCACAGTGAACTTTATTGCCCATGACAGTGTGTTACTGAACTGGTGTCATTTAGCCAAGCCCTATTCTGATAAGCCTAAACATATTCTTATGAACTCTTCCACTGTTTTTGGCAACTCCATTTTTTTTTGTAGTCATTAGATTACCTAAAATACCAAAACGGTTCCAAGCTGTTATGCTTCCTGCTCCTACAATATTTTCGTCTTCCGGCTCTATCACACTTCATCATCTTAACCCTTGGTCCTCCTTTTTTCTGTTCAGATCAACTCGCACATTCCTACACCTTGCCATTCCTGACCATGTGTTGGCGACACCTTTCCATCTAAAGCCTTCTCGAAGGTACTCCCAAAGACCGCGTAATCTCACCCCGGTTCCGGGTCACCTCTTCTATTACAAGAATGCGCTAGGGCACCTTTCCCGGAGCAGTCGTCTACGATCCGGCCCGTTCTCGTCCTCACGGACCTACCTTCGGTCATGCTTCCGGCATATCACCAAGCCGAACAGCTGCTTGTATTTCCAACAGCAAGAATGCCTCGGAACGTACCAACTTTCTGGAATACCACTACAACCATCTCGGTTCCCTCCAGTCCGAGTCTGCCGTCCTTTCCAGCAAGGACTAGGTTAGGATAGTTTTTGCTGCCCTCTTTAATAGTAATAATAATGATATTAAGAACACGTTTGCTACCAGTGACTATGTCACTGCTACGATCCCTAAGTGTTCCAGTCCCCTATTGGCGGCTGTTTCTCGTTTACCCAGGAACTTGCTTGCAACCGGTTCATCCAGTTGTGCCGTCCGTATCCAGTTTGGTTTTGTTCACATCCGATTCCTCACTGCAGTTACAACCGACTAGTTTACACAACAAACCCTTCAAAATCTACAGGAACATCTTTCACCCCTCTTATCGGTTGCGTTCAGGTTCGTTGAGTCCAGTTGACTTCAGGGTAGCCAGTCCGTAGCCAGGGCGCCCATCACCAAGGTCGACCACCCGTGACAAAATCTGTTGAGTGCATTAGAAACAGGTAATTAAGATTTTTGAAGGCAATCAAAAACGAATCTTACCAGCATGGCTGGTTGAAGATAGTTTTTGTTGCCCAACCGAAATATACATTACCTGTTTTACAACAGGCGACCCGCCTTTCCTCCCCTCTTAAATTGCCTTGGTAACGATTGAGAGTATTATAAACCGATAGGGAATGAAGCTGCGTCCGCACCTGCACACTGGATTAACTACGGGACTGGCAGGGAAGCCAACTTTCTTTCTTTCTGTGGAAGAAGCACTGAGAACCAGAGAGAGTGCCTTAAAAACAGGTAATGGACATTTTTGGTTGGGCAACAAAAACTATCTTCAACCAGCCTTGCTGGTAAGATACGTTTTAAATTAAATAAATGGATGTAATTAGGCTTAAAGTGAAAGGTGAAGATGTATATTTTCCAACAAGGGTTATTAAAACCATTTATTTTAATTAGAAGTTAAGCTACAGGAGTTTATCTACGATGTAGCGGTTTGATTTTTGTGTCGTTTTACATAAGTTCCATCATCAAACTGGTGTAATAATAGTTCTAAATAAGATAAATAGATGTAATTAGGCTTAAATGAAAGATGAAGATGTATATTTTCCAACAAGAGTAATTAAAAGTATTTCTTTATATTAGGAGTTAAGCCACGACAATTTTTCTACCTTATAGTGATACGCTTTTTGTGTCAGTTTATCACAAGTTC
>JAHWFP010068077.1:4519-26144 GCA_023313725.1 Lithobius niger | reverse complement strand
TTCTCTGAATTAGCACTGCTACTACAGCAGTTTAAAGATAGAACTTGCCGTAAAATGACTCAGAAATCTAGGTGCTACAACGTAGATAAACTGCCATAGCTCAGCTTCTAATTAAAATAAATATCCTTGTTGGAAAATATATATCTTTATCTTTAAGCTAAGCCTAATAACATCCATTTAAATGAATTAAAACGGCTACTGCAACAGTTTAAAGGAGGAACTTGTAAAACAACCCAAAAATCAAAGCGCTACAATGTAGATAAACTGTCATAGCTTTGCTCCTAATTAAAATAAATCGTTTTAATTACCCTTTTTGGAAAATATACATCTTCATATTTCATTTAAGCCTGATTACATCCATTTATCTAATTTAGAACGACTACTATGGCAGTTTAAAGATGGAACTTAACGTAAAATGGAACACAAATTAAAGGGCTACAACGCAGATAAACTGGCGTAGCTTGTCTCCTAAATAAAATAAATCATTTTAATTACCCTTGTTGGAAAATATGTATCTTCATGTTTTATTTAAGCTTAATCACATCCATTTATGTGAATTAGAACCGCTACCGCTAATAGACCCCCCCCCCCTCTCCCCCTGGACTGGATGAGTTTTGAAAAACAGGGCTGAACCTTTACACTCTTTTATTTTAGTTTTCGAGGCTGAGTTGGAGAAATGGACCCAGCCGGAAAAAATGTATAGAAAAAAATATCCCCGGAAAAAAATATCCCCGGTTAAAATATCCCAGTATAAATATCCCCGGAAAAAATATCCCCTGCAGTCATAATGTTTTCTTATTGGTCGTACGATATAATTCTGAGGACTCCTATACCACAGCACGATTTACGGACACCCCTACCGCAGCTTGCGTTTTATGGACTATCCTACCACAGTACCACTGTGGAATGGACGGCGTTAAAGTGGCACTATCAATGATCGAAAAGGGAACGAAAATACCGTGGCGCCATCTAGCGGCAGTGATACTGTTAACCTGTACAGTTTGCTCCCAGGTGGACGAGGACGTACCAAATTTTCACTCAATAATTAAGGAGGTCGTGGCTTGTCTGTTTCATTGAAAGAAATGCCGAAGTGCATTCCTTCGCTTGGTGCAAGCAAGTGCTAGATCGTACTAGACAGCGCTAAATGTTACCAGATTTTGCCTACTTTCAATTGGTGATAGTGCCACTTTAAGGGGTAGGGACGGGGAAGTTGTTGAATATTAACAGGAACGAATGATATATACACGTCCGTAGGGCTTTTGTACCGCATTATTATATTCCCCCAAATACCTGAAATGTGCCCAACTATGCTACAATGGTTTACAACCTCGACAATTGAATTGATGTGATGTTTGTTGTGATGATTGTTGCCTAACTTGGCGCGACACACTAGCGTGTGTCTAGATTTGTTTTAATTTTATTTTTTAAACAAACGTTCCTGTTAATTGGAAAAGATAGGGAGGGAAGGGGGTCGCTGGGGTGCTCTCCAAATATTTTTCTGCGTATGCCACTAATATACCTATCACGGTTACAATACTCGAAGTAGTTATTAGAGAGATAGGTTTCATTCCTTACCACTTTCCTTATTTTTTTGTTATGGGAATGGAGTACAAACTGAGGTCCAGCACCAGAAAGTTTTTTTTTACTACGTTATAATGGTATAAATTAAGACTAGATACTCATAAACAAGGTGTTTTCATATTGCCTGAAATTCATGATTTATTTTTTTTCGGGGATATTTTTTCCGGGGATATTTTGGGGATATTTTTTCCAGGGGATTTTTATACCGGGATATTTCTTCCGGGGATATTTTTTCCGCTTCCCGGAAAAAATGGAGGTGGTCGAAACTGTGAATAGTGGCGGGTAGTTCTAGAAAAAAATGGGGTTCCAATGAAATATTTGTCTCACGCTCTACCCGACCCCCCCCCCCCCTCCCCTCCCTTGCCATCCATTATTTTGTCTTTAATAAACCTTCTCTGGTGTAGATGTAGACTCTGACGAAATCCAAGAGGACTTTTAGCAGGCGAAGAAGGTTTCAATTTGGTTTGTTGACATTTTCCCGCTCTTTTCAATCGGCTAAAACTTATGAAGCGAGCCACTTGATGGCAGCACCATACTGAGCACTGGCATGGGGCTTGGTAGGTGATTGATTTAAGTTTTGGTTTCGTGTGCGTCGAGACTGTAAAATGCGTATTTTACTTACACAAGGAAGGAGAGATTAAATTAAATTAAATTAAATTAATTAAATTAATAAAAAATTAAGTTAGGACTTTATGGTTCTCGCCGTTGAATCATGGTGTACCGCACCGAAATTAAATCGGTTGGCCTTGTAGCCAACAAGCTCATCCCATGCCACATCGCAACCCGGGGTGCCCTCTAACGAACAAATTTAAAATTGTTGCAGCAAGTAATATTGCTTTATGTGTTTCTCGGTTGTCAAAAATGGCCAAGGACCAAATTAATATTTTATGCAAGTTTCCCCTTTTATCGCTCTTATTTTTCGGTACTTAATTCTTTATTTTTTATTTATTTATTTTTTTATTTTTTGTAATGCTGTTCATATTACAAATGATGATAGTTATGTTGATGCTGTGGGTTCCCCTTCTGAAAAAGGGCGCAGCCACGTGACTGGAGGCTGCGCATTTTTTCGGAAGAGGAACCCACAGCATCATCATCACTATCATCATTTGTAATATGAACAGCTTTACAAAAAGTAATAATTAAATACGTAAAATAACGAATTATGTATCGAAATAAAATTAAGGGGTGAAAAGGGAAAATACTGCATAAAATATAATTTGGTTCTTGGCCATTTTTGACAACCCTTAAGTGCAAAATCTGAGAAGTGCAGACTGAGATTCGAACAGAACAATTTTATGCAACTCAACAAAGATGTCCATTTTGTCGTTGAAGTGTTGGCCCTGTGTTTTGACGCTAAATGGTGCCACCGTCATTTGCTTATTTAATTTCGGTCATCTAAATACGGACTTCACCTCCCAAACTAACAGGGTAAAAATTTGAGTTTCAAATGCCGTTTTGATTTACAAATGCCGTTTTGCTGCAAGAAGAGACTGACTTGGGGACGAAACTGGAGAATAGGCTATACCTATAATACTAAACAGGATTGCAGATAATACGTTCAGTAGCTCATCCCATGCCACATCGTAACCCGTGGTTCCCTCTACTGAACAAATTTAAAATTATTGCAGCAAGTAATATTGCAGTGTGTGTTTCTGGGTTATCAAAAATGGCCAAGAACAAAATTAATATTCTGTGCAGGTTTCCCCTTTTCTTGCCCTTATTTTTCGATACTTAATTCTTTATTTTATGGTTTTTTTTTTTTTTTTTTTTTTTTTTTTGTAAGCTGTTCATATTACAATTGATGATAGTTATGTTGTTGCTGTGGATTCCCCTTCTGAAAAAGGCTGCGCCTTTTTTTTGGAAGGGGAACCCACACCATCATCATCATCACTATCATAATTTACGGACTTCACGTCCCAAACTAACAGGGAAAAAATTTTATTTTCACCATACAGATGTCGTTTTGCTGCAAGAAGAGACTGATTTGGGCACGAAACTGGAGAATAGGCTATCCATCATACTAAACAGGATTGCAGATAACGTTCAGTGGAATGCACTCTACGCTTGACAGAAAAATGTCGTAACGAGAAGAAGAATTTAACTAGATTTTCCATCGTTACATTCAGCACGTAAAAATCGGCTCGTTAAACCCTTTGAACCCTTTGTAAAAATCGGCGTGAAGGCGTTCACTGCCGCGCTACTGATTGATTTCTTTTCAGTCATTGAGATATAAACAAACACCGGTCGTAGCATCCGGGTGTTTGTTTATAGTATATTCTCACTACAGTTTCTTCTTTCTTAAGTTGTTGAGATCCACCCAAAACCAAAATTGGTATGAGAGAAGCTGCCGAGTTTCTAAATACAGCCTGGATTTAGAAATTAGTGATATAATGAAAGCAACTAAAGGCAGCCAAGGTGAACCCCATTTACCAAGAAGAAGGCAATAAGGCCAAGGATGTTTGATACATTGCCCTCTTTCTAATTTCTTTGAGTCAGGAGTAATTGAAATTATCTGAAAATATGACGGCTTAAAATTTACTTGAGCTGAGCCAAATGTCCAACATGTTTCAGCACCGCAAGATAGTAGTGGTACAATGTTTTGATTTCGTGGGCCAAATTACATTTCATGAGAGAGCAAGCTTCAGTGTTATGTCGAGTACTGTCATGAAACTCTGTAGAGTAGCGTCAAATGACGTTATATTGGCTACAAGAGAGATACTTGCAAGGGGCACTAGATTGAAATGGGGTAAACAACGGCACTTCTAGTCAAGCCAGTGCTTTAAGAGTGAATTTCGTAGGCTTAAAAACCGTTGTCTTCTCCAATCCCTTATGCTGCTTAGGTTGTAATTGGAAAATAAAGATTCCACTTGCTTGAAAATGTCAGCAACTGCCAACAAATCGACAAAAATCGCGCTTTTTAGGCCTAAGAAATCCAGTCTAATAGCAATGGCTTCAGTAAGACGCTCTTCTTTTCCCCCACCAGTGCACCTTAGAGCTACCCAAGTAACTGGCTCCACCATAGAGTTATATACAATAATACTACGTCGTGTCACTGCCCTATAGAGCAGTGACATTTGCCGCCATATTGGCACCAGTATGAGTTTTGGAGGGCATAACTACAAGGTGCACTACATAAAAATGGAGGGAAAAACAACGGAAGAGCGGATTTCTTAGGCTTAAAATAACGTTGTTTTCTCCAACAACAAAAATCGTAGTCTAAGAAATCACTCTTCACAGCATCGGCTTCAGTGTGACGCACTTCTGTTTCTCTCTGCAGTGCCCCTTGCAGCTAACCCATTAAGGCTCCAGCATAGAGTTATATACAATAATACTACGTCGTGTCACTGCTCTATTCTCTAGTCCAGTTATGTGAAATGTTAGTTCATTAGCGTCTAATACTTTATATATATGGCATGTAGATCCTGGATAATCTTACACAAAAGCCTACCAACAGAACAGCAAAAAAAGCCTGAGACAACATGACTACACTCAAGACCGAGTATTGTCTACACACTGAGAGACAGACACCCTCACTCATGTTTACTGACACACACACACGCGTTTACTTTTAATGAATTTCAGCTAGAGTGGAGGTGTTAAAGGAATAGTGTGGTGAGTTTGCTGGTAAATAGGGTCAATCTTGGTGGCCTTTCTTGATTTAATGGTCACTACTTTCTGTGGTTATTACTTTCGCGAAACTTGGCAGATTTTTGTTTTTGAGTGGATATCACAACTTTCATGGTTTTTTTTTTTCAAATCCTACATCTATACCTTCATTCAGTTTCTTCATCTCTTACAAAGTTTATATTTGTTCGTTGCACGATGAAAGACCGTGCCCACCCCGGTGAAACGAAGGCCAAGGCATCTAACCTCCCTATATACCGTCTAACAACGTCAGTGAGTTTAGCACAAAAGTCGAAACGCGTAGCGAGAAGCAACGTGACATGATTAGGCTTACCAGTAATGTTTCATCATGTTTTGCAGAGAATGCCTATTAAATAGTCCTAGCTAATCTTGGTTTCGGTTTAATTTTGGTTTTGGAAGACTAATCCACACAGTGGCGTAACTAGTGGGGGGGGGGGGGGCAAAGGGGCGATTCGCCCCCTCGGTGAGATTTTGAAAGCTTATTCGGCAAATTGGCCAAGTCACTTTTTCCATACCTGAAAAATTATTTACCGTCAGATGGCTGCATTTTCAGGTCAAAGACACAACTTTCATCTTAGCTAATTTATACTTCTACTGTTTCTCCTTTAAATCACTAAAGTAACCAGGTAACAAATGGAGAAATACGAAAATCATAAAGATAAACAGTAAGAATTACTAACTCCATATTTTGCTTAAAATTCCCAGCAAAGTATCAGTGTTTAAAAAAAAAGTATCTAGTATGAAAAACTGAAAGAATTACATTACAAATTTTTTTATGCGTATAATGTATCAGCAAAACTGGTTTTATAAAAATGTTTCCAACGGTACTTTACAAGGCCAGAAAATGCCGGAAAATAGCAAAAATGCATCAGTTTCCGGGGCTCTTATTAGGTTCTCCCTCCACACCATTCGGCTAAATGCCTAGTGTTGCCCCCTCAGTACAAAACTCTAGTTACGCCACTGAATCCGCACTTTAACGTCGAGTTTTATTTTCTTGCTTGGGCCCTACTCACGAGCTGCATGCTTTTTTTTCCCTCAGTACTCTTTTAAACAACAGAAGCTCTTCTTGCAGTAAATGACACTCTTGGTGAGCCCTTTTTTTTCAACAACAATATATTTGGACAATTAAGTACTAAACAAAAAGCGTGTACCAATTAAGCACGTTATTTGTTGGATGACAATACTGTGGTGTCCGGGTTTAGATGTCCCTATCTAGTCCGGGTCTAGATACCACTAACTATTGTAACCTAACAACCAATGGATACTTACTATGTAAATGAGCAATGCATCTTACTCAGGATGCATTGCAACCAAGATAATAAATAAATAGGTTTGCACCTGTTTTGCCAGGCTGCTGCCCATTAAAAGCACAAACCTGTAGTTGTGTCTTTCTTTATGTAAGGCTCAGATACTACATTGGCGATGAGGGTGAGATTCGAACCCGCGCGGGCAAAGCCCTTTTTTTCAACAACAATGTTTTCGGACAATTACTGTAAGTACTGAAACAACATGCGTGTGACAATTAAGCACATTATCTGTTGGATGACAATACCAACAACAGTGCAGTATAAGTATCCTGCACAGTAGCCTGCAATTTTGTACGCACAGTGTCTTCCGAGTTGGTGCAGAGTTAGCCAATGACGGTAGCACTGCAACTCTTATTTAGTGTATTCCGAGTTTGTCTGTAACCTGTTTGTATTACAGTCCAATGCTGTTTCAACTAGAGATAAAACAAGTTCTTCCGGTCCGCTAGCTACTGCGCAGCTTCACTGCGCGGCCTCCATCGTATATATAGTCGGAAGCGGAGCGACAGAGCTCACCTTTTCTTCTCTAGCCGCCACGCTGTTCACTTCGTTGGGACGCTATGCTTACCTCCGCTTCTAGCACTAGCCTCCGCAACGTCTGCCTCCGCTTCGTGATGCCGCGAGCAAAGGGGACGCCAGGGGATATCCTCCCCCCCTTCCTCGCCAGTCCCGGCTGCTTGTCTGGGCCCTCCGCCGTCCACACGCTGCCATCCCTCGGAACGACCGTTCCTTGTTTTTGGCCGACAAACTCGCGTCTGTGTTGCGTACGGGCAATGGGTGAGTCTGTTCAGCCCAGCGCCGATCCTCTTCCTCAGTCCGCCTACCCAGGAGTTGCCTCCGCGCAGCATTTCTTGGGATGGACTGCTTCGTTGCCTTCTATTGGCTTTCACCTCTCCTCCCTACAGCATTGAATGCTGTTTTAATTGGAAGGACTACTATATCCCTCCGTGCTACCTCCGTCTACGCATCCTATTGCGCAGCCTTGTTTTCGGATTTTTCTACCTCCGCCTCCACCCTCCACCCTCCGCCTCCGCTCACTGCCATCCCCCAGGACGGCCATCCCTCCTGGCCGCTGCCTGCGGCGGTTCACGACTTCATTGCATCTGGGTGATGGGCAGATCAGTTCGGTTTACCGACATGCCTCGTCTTCGTTCCTCTTCCCCACTGCTCATTGCCTCTGCGTAACCCTCTCGGAGTGGACCCTTTCACTACCTGCTATCGGCTTTCGCCTTTCCTCCCTCCAGCATTAAAGGCTGCTGTTTTCTATGAAAGTGGTATGATGTCCCTCCGCTACGTTTCCATCTGCGCATTCTATTGCGCGGACCTTCTTTCGGCTTATACTGCCTCCTCTTCTTATAAAATTAAACTATCTTCCATTGTTTTACAGCGGTTTTCTGTATGTACCTTCCATTCCAACTCCTGAACCTTCGATCCTCGGACGACCATTTAGCCGCCTACACTGCCTCCCTCTCCTCTTCAGAAGGGTTGCTTGGCCCCTCCGTTGTTCTACAACAGTTTTGTGGCTATGCTAACTGCTCCTTCAATTGGGGATTGAATTCCTTCGCCCTCACAGGGTTTACTACCGTCATCCCTCCTTCTTTCGGAAGGTTTTCCGTCCGCTGTTCCTCCGGGACAATTGTCACACATAGTTGCGTCGCGTCTTCCCACCGCCACTTCTGCCAACTTCCTATAATGAGTCTAGTTTCCCGCCTCCACACCTTCCCTCTGGTCAGGCGGTCGTTCATCCTGCCTTGCCTTCTGCTTCAAGGCTTTGGCTTGCCCTCCGCCTCGGGGGCTACCATTGTACCTTCACTTTCATTGCTGTTCCCTCCGCTCCGCGGGTGGACGCTTCCCTCCACTATCTCTCTCTACAAGACTATCCTCAGTAACGGATATACGGACTAAACTTGGCGTCTCCCGGTCCCAATTTGGCCTCCTCTTGCGGAGGTGTTCCGAGTTTTTTGTCATTCTTCTGACTCACCCGAGTCTCCCTTCTGGCCTCCGCATCCTAGAGTGCTTTCGTTGCCACCGTATGTCGTCTTGCCATGGATGACAGCTGCCTTCATTCCTGTCTGCTCCCTACCACCCCTCCGCACCGCCGGTATTTGTCATCACAGCACTACATGGATCAACACTGTCCAGCTACAATTGTCACCCTTGGTTTTCTGTGAATACTGTTGCTTTCTTATTCCTCTGACAACGCCGTCCGCTCATCCTCTACCTGATGTGTGTTCTCTCTTCCTGCATCCCCCCGCCTCTGTGGACGGGGAGCAGGGACACCCGAATAGACAAATCCTCACTCACCACCGTTTCTTCAGGAGGATCCCTTCACTTCCACTATGCTTTACCTCCATTGGACCAACAGATTGGGACCTCCGTTCCCCCAAGACAGGATGGTTCCCATCTGCCCTATTTTGGGTTTGCCACACCTTCACATCCATCAGCAGGTCTTCCACCTACCGCTCTATTTTTAGGGCCATTTCCTCCAGCTCAAGTGGATACGCCGCGTCCCTTTGCCTCCGCTCCGCCTCTGTTTCGCGGATCATTACACCTCCGCCTTCGACTGCCGAGTCCTCCGCCTCAGTACATTGCGCCTACAAGGCCTTCTCATTCGTCCTTTATAGACTCCTCCATCCCTTTGAGGCAGGACTGTTACCTTGGGGCTTCCTTCGGCCTTCCACCTCCGTCGCCCATCAATATGCTTTCCCCTCACACCTTCTTCTGAGTAATGTACTCAGCCACTTTCCTGCCGATACCTCCACCAGGCAGTCTTCCAGACATAGATCCTACTACCGCTGCAATAGCACAGGGTTTGCCCACACCACCTGCTCCGCCTCCGCACGCATCCCTTCCTCCTCCACAGGATGGTTGCTCTCGTCGTGTACATCTCTCACACGCTCTTGCTCGACGGTCGGGCCTCCTTCCCATGGACCAACCCTACCTTTCGCAACAGCCTCCGGTCTTTCAACAACCATGGGTCCCTCTCTTATGGTTTTTTTTCCCTTCACGTAACAATCGACCTTCTCCAGTATATGTCTCCATCCATTACGTAATGCCTCCCTCTTTCCGCCATCCTTCGCCACCGCCCTCCACCTTCTGCATCATCCTACCCCTCGATCCCCTGCTCGGGACGATGGGGGGGGCGCGACTTGCTCCCTCTGGGCCTGCAGTACCACGACCCTTATCATATTAGACCTCCTACGTCCTCATTCAATCCCCGCCATTCGGCTGGCGAAAGTTCAGACATAACCATTCCTCCCGACAAGCTATCCAGGGCGAACGTCCGCATCACAACCAACCCGCTGTACGGAGACCTCTGCACAACTACCAACTGTACTACTAGCTGCTCATCTTCCTTGCTCTCTGGCCATTTCACTGCCTACCATCGACCTCCACCTCCCTCCGCTGCCAGCGGTGTTTACTGGACCTCTACAATTAAGGGCATGATCCCCCTCCTTACCACCACTGTCTGTGCATCCTCCTGCACAGCCTCTTTCAGTTCTTTCCTCCTAGGTCAATCACCACGGGTGCTCCTGCTGGGCACTCCCCACGTTTCTGTACTGTACACTGCTATTCGACAGTTGGTCGACGTCCTTCGCTTCAGCATTTGCTACCTCCCAACCTCCGCTCCTCCAGCGGCCTCGTCCGTTCCTCCCATAAGGGTCCTCTCTGCCCTATCCGGGTTCACCAAGTCCTTCCACCAGTCCTCCGGAAGGACCACCCTCTTATGGGTCCTCCTCTCTCGGGACCAAGGACGTTTCTACCATCCGAATCTAACTTCGCTACGACTTCACGGGTGGCTACTATCATCCGACTCCTCCGCTCAACAGGCACTCTTGAAAACAAGGCCTCTCGCTTTCCCTCCAGCGCCGTGCGGTCCTCCACCAAAAAAAAAAAAGTTATGACAACCACTGAAAACGGTGGTTTCATTGGTGTATTGCACACCAGGCCCATCCAATTGATCCACCCTTACACGATCTCCTCCGTTTCGTGACCTCCTTCTTTAACGAAGGTTTACGGGGATCCACCATCCTGGTCTATAGGTCGGCATTGAATGCCGTCTTTCGAGCCGCCGGGTACACCACTCTCCTCACCAACTATAAGATCTCTTCCCTAATCCATTCGTTCTAACTGGATCGCCCATGTGTCACCAAGAAGTTTCCCGACTGGGACCTTTCCATCGTCCTGGCAGCCCTGATCACTTCCTTCTGAACCTTTAGCCTCCACACGCCTCAGCCACCTCACTAAGAAGACTGTATTCCTGGTAGCTCTGGCTGCTTCCCTCCGCTGCAGCGGACTACATGTCCTATCCGCCAAGGAGCGTGATTGTTTTCCCCTGCCGGATTTTCGAGGCGTTACCCTCACTCACGGCTCCTCCTTCAGAGCGAAGACCCAGAAACCTACTGAACGAACGCATCCTTTCATAATACCATCTCTATCCAGTATCCTTGGGGGTGATCGTGAAAGAACTCTTTGTCCGGTGCGAGCCGTCCGTTTTTATCTAAGAGCCTCGTATCCTATCAGACGGGACCGTACTCAACTTTCTCCCGTTCATTAGCAAGACTGGGCTCACTTCCGCTCGAATAATTGGTTCCCGGCGCCATCCTACCATCTCCACTTCCCATTACCTCCGGGATGTGTCCTATCGTACCGACGGCTTGTACCACGCTGGGCCGTTTGTTGCAGCCCACCGAGTACTTTCCCCCTTTGACACGCTGTCATCCACTTCGTGTTACAGGGGCCGGTCGCTAGCTAAGGGGACTCCAGTCAAATGGCGCCCGCCGCCGTGACGAAGTCTATGGGAATGCTAATAAATTGGGTTGTGTATTTTTTCACGGCAAGTAGAAATATCAAAATTCCAGGGTTACCTGGTTAATTTTTGTTTCTATTGCCTATTGAAAAAATACATTACCTGGCTTCCCGCCCTCCTCCCCTCTCGTTGCCATTTGGGCAGGATAGAGGTGTCGAAAAGGTGAGCTCCGTCGCTCCGCTTCGACTATATATACGATGGAGGCTGCACAGTGAAGCTGCGCAGTAGCTAGCGGACTGGAAGAACTTGTTTTATCTCTAGTTGAAACAGCATTGGAGACGGAGAATGCTAATAAATTGGGTAATGTATTTTTTCAATAGGCAATAGAAACAAAAATTAACCAGGTAACCCTGGAATTTTGATGTATTTCACTCCTCTTTGTATTCTGCTTTTATTGCCCTTTTCATAAATTTGTTGTGTTTGTATATATTTTTCTCGATGTATTTTTTGTTGATTTCGATGTTGTTTTATTTTTGGTGCCTAACCTTTGATTTGTTTGCAAAAATGCCAGTTTAATTGTTTTTTCTTTGTCTGCTGCTCTCAAACCACACGCGAGCATCAGCTCTTGTGAAATGAGTGTTTGCTTGTGTGCTTCATTTTGTATTTTGTGTCAGATGAATAAACTTGCTTACTTAAAAAAAAAAGAGAAAAAAATAAGGATTACGAGAAGTCGGTTCGACCTCTGTAGAAGAATTTTGATCTAAAAGATTCAAGAAATGTAATCAAGCTTTTTTGTATTGAAACGTTATTGTAACGTGCTCCTCTTGAATTCCTTAAGTCTATAGTAGCATTGTACGTAAACTCGATGTTGTAACCCAATCTTGTTTACACGAGATATTACAAATTTGATCTTGATTGAAATTCCGGTTGCTATGGAAGCATGCAGGTATCGTCAACAAACGTCTGTTCCGCATCCTGGTGCTGACCAAATGTACCCATGGCAACGAAGACGTACCATTGTGATCTAGTGTCGATTGGTTTTGTGTGTCGACTGAGTATTTTAACGCTGAAGGCAGTTGTTTTTCTGCGACTGTGAACGTGTAACTCTAAACATACACGATTTGAAAGCGTCGTACATGTTATTCGTCATGTCTTGTAGACACTCTTCAATCTATGGCATTTTCTCAACATAAGACGTATGACGTATTGAATTGAGATCTAAGGCAAAACCTCTAGTCTACCACTCAGCCACACTGACAGTAAATACAGATGCAAACCAGTTTCCGTTGCCTTTTGGACTTGGAATGTCAGCTAGGCTGAACGAGAATTGAATTGAGATCTAAGGCAAAACCTCTAGTCTACCACTCAGCCACACTGACATGGCGATAAATTATGGCTGAACGATAGGGCTTCGGCCGTTGACGTTAGATGTATTGGTTAGAACCCATGCAAAGAGCCACACATCGGTGGGATAAAGAATATATAACCTAATGTCGTTACGTCAACCTATTAAAATTCTGCCTGGAGAATAGACTTAAAAATTGAACATAATTTTGTTAACATGTCGAAATTTGTGAAGTATTATATACTATCATATCAAAAACCAACAGTGGTAAAAGTGGCCGCCAAGTTCCGAATGGTTCGGCCCTTCAAAGGAGTGATATCAACACACCAAAACATTCGCCAACTTAATCACACCGCTTAATAGTTCGAAGGTTAAATGAAAACTAGAACATTGCTACTTTCGGTACATTGCCACTCCATCCCTGATACGCCCTAGGCTCCAAACCATAAAAGGTATGCAGTTCGTATTGTACTGCACCCATTCGTCTAATTTCATAGCTGGAAGCTTCCCCGTTATCTCGGTATCGATGAATAATCACCCTATGGGATTTAACATGGGGATGAGAGAATTAGCTAGCTAGCTAGTTAGTAGCTAGCTAACACATTTACAACGTTATTGAGGGTCAGATTTTGCATTGAAAGCAGCTTAGCTTGCATTCCTACACGAGTTAATTTTTGTCAGGTAGGTCATTGCTCTCGATTTCAACACAATATAAGCTTTTTTACCGCACTATTATTTTTCCTCAAGTACCCGAAATGTGCCCAACTATGCTTCAAGATATAAGACACTGACGCTATGGCGCTGCGCTACAATGGTTTACAACCTCGACAATTGAATTGATGTGATGTTTGTTGTGATGATTGTTGCCTAACTTGGCGCGACACTCTAGCGTGTGTCTAGATTACGTGTATAAACATTAGTGTAATTCGATTACTATTTGAATGTTTCAGATGGGCTGTTTCAGCTGTAATGACGAGACAGAATCCAATTCCGTCGATAGATGGTAGCAGCCAACAGTTGGCACTCGTGCCTCTTTGGGATATGTGCAATCACACATCTGGAAAGGTTGGTATATGCATGGGTGTCGATTTTACTTGAAACCGTGGGGTGGTAGAATAATCCATCTAAAATGTATGTAAATCTAAAATACCAAAAAAAAATATATATATATGTTCTAAAATGTGATCGTGAACATTAGGATAAAATGGTTCAAGGTCTACAAATTGTCCCAGCTGAAGTTTATTCGCCTTGAGAATTTGCCACTTAAAAAAAACCGATTATCCTTGCTGCAAGAAAGAAGGTTTCTACTACATAAAGTTTTACTCCGCCTAAAGCATCTATAGCACCCAGAAAATCATCTACTTTGCTTGTGTCTTGCTAGTTATTGCAAATAGTGTCAGTGTTTAGATTACAACAAATTTTATTTCTTCCTCTGTGTTGAGTTTATCTTTTTTTTTTGCTACATATTGAGTTAATATTTTTCCGAATCTTGCGCAATCGTAACGATTGCTGTTGAAAAAAACTGAGGAAGATAATTGGCTCTATACTCTACGATTAGCTTCCCCTTCTAGTTGTAAAAACAATATTTACCTCTTTGATGCGCCTACACGTTTTGTGTAAATCTATACCAACCATCATTCTTTTTGCAACTGAGCAAGAAACTTTTTATCGAGCTGCATGCTAGTATCTGCTACTTTCCCCCTTATTTTTTTACTGCTCAGTTAAATGGAAAATGGCTTCCTGGCCGCCATTTTTAATATGGGTAAGGCAAAATAGAGATGATGCATTTCAGTTCTTCTCTCACCAGTATCTTTATTTCGTATGCTGTTAAGTGTTATCATAACGAATGGCATTCCAGATCTGGGTTCGTATTTGACTTCTTTTCTGTCCTATCTTCCGAGTTTAAAGGGGCTTACTCCGAATTTTAACGTTGTATGCCTAGAAGAAGGGGAGAGATAGAGACAGAATGATGTTGGCAATAATGGCAGCCCAACCCCTCTACTGAAAATAAAGCCCTACGTAGACCAGGAATACGAATGCTTCCAGTTCTTTTTTATTTCCTTAAAACACCCCAAAGGAAGAGTTTTATTCTTTGGGAGTTACATATTTTGTAATGCGAGATCCTTCAATGACCTCAATCGAAAAGTGTGGATAGCCCGTGAGTAAAAGTGGGGCAACATCTTTAAAATTCAAGAGATATCCAGTAAGATTGAGTTCACCATGCTCTGCTCGCGGACCCTATTCCCTGCACGTGGTAGTAGACCCTTGTTATTACGAAATACTACAGCAACCAATACCTCATCGAGCACCAAGAAAACAATAACCCCTATCTATCATCATCATCTTTTGAAGTGAGGGCTGACTACTGGCAAAAAGAGAGCCGATATACACAAGATTGACACTTGTCAGCACCAGATTTGACCAGGCCATGACCACCAACTTCATCGTCTGGTTGACCTCACCAACATACACATGAGGTCCACAGAGGACATATGTGCTATATATGGCGTGCAAGAAGCCTTTACGAAGAAGATATACTGCAAACAGGGTACCAATTACCTGAACTGGAAGTATACAAATGTCTCCCGAGAGGTATATCAACGAGTTCTGTACAAAATCTCGAAAACCAAATTCTAGAATGCCAAAATCTCGAAACCCCTACCGCGAAAGCCACAATCTCGAATATCCTAAATCTTGAACATCCAAAATCTCGAACCTAGAAAAATCTTGAATTTTTAAACCTTGAACCTAGAAAAATCATGAAAAATCGTGAATTTTTAAATCTTGAATTTTTAAGTCTCGAACCTAGAAAAATTTGAATTTTTAAAAAATTCAAAAACCCCCAAAATGCATATTGAATAAACTTTGATTGATGAGGGAATCTAACTACTAAGTCGATATTTAGAAACACTAGCTCAATTATTGAAAGCTATTAAACTGCACTAAGAGATAGCCCGAAAACATAAAAAATTTCGTAAGTTTATAATAGTAACACTCGAAAAACCTTTCTTAGTTCTCTAACCCTGTTAGTGCACCAGGAAAGGGGGCATTCACATAATACCAAGAATTTATAAATTCTTGATAATACTTACTTGGTTCCTTTCTCGCAGTTGTGTTGGGTGGAATTATGTTAGGATGGCATAGTTTGTCTGAAGCCACAAAGGTAATAACAAGCCTGTGTTGAACGGTTCGAGATTCTAATATTCGAAATTTTGTTTTTCGAGATCTTGGTTCTCGAGATTTAGGCTTTTCGAGATTGTGATTTTCGAGATTTCGGGTTTGAGATTCTGTCTTTCGAGATCGTGTCTTTCGAGATTTTGGACGGATCCCGTATCAAGACCTACACTTGCCATGGTCAGGGAAGCTCTATTGCGAAGTGGACCGCCCCTGACGTTTAACTTTATTCAAGAAGAACTTTTAGATTGCGTAACCTATGGCCACCAAGTTCTTCCCTATTCTTCACAACCAAACGTTTTAAAGCCACCCACAGAATATGCTTCACACATACTGTAATGGATCCATGCGACCAATGAGAGACTTCCAAATGTCACCATATGTTAGAAATATGTATGCGCAGGACGATCGAAGTGCAAGTGGAGGTGGAAACTCAAATCGGATCTAGTTGGCACAGACCAAGAACCTCAGGGCTCATTTGTTCAAGACACAGCACTGTGCAGACATCAAAAACGTCAGCGAAGATCTGCAAAATACTGCATTTTCTGCAAAAACTGAATCGCATAACATTTCGAGAATGCGGCGCCGTCGACCCCAGAACCTACCCCAACGGCGTGAGATGTTTATCTTGCTATGGTTATGGGCATACAGCCAGTGCGCGTGGCAACAATGCCCCAGAACATCTCCATCCTAATGTGCACCAGATCATATTTCTAAGGTGAATGACCGTGCAAAATCAGGCACCACGGCAAGATCGCCGTAACCAGAAAGAATGCAACAGAGACAACCACCACGGAACAATCAAGGTGAAAACAACTATCAACGTGGTGTTGTTTGTTTTTGTGAAGCCCTCACTAACAACCGTTGCCTAAAATGAAGCTGGGTCGGACAGGTCCTCCATACAAAGCCAACATGCAGTAAATGGTAAATATAGGCAGAATGTGATGCCCAAGAGTGTACATGAAGCAAAAACTTCCTATTTTATATGACACTGGTGCGACGTTATATTTGCTGATAAAGAAACACTTCCTATTTTATGTGATACTGTACCACGTTATATTTGCTGAGAAAATGTTATAAAAATGTGAATAGGGCTTAATGCCCATAGGAACATATAGTCTGGGTCTCCCGGAGACCTACTGGTCAATGGCTACGACCGTCGGGGGCGAAGGCTCAATACGAATGTTATTTTACACAATGTTGTCGAGGTCCGGACAACAACCAAAAATTTGCTATCGGGATCACGCCTAATCAGTGATGATCTTAACACCAAGTCTACCCACCTGCTGAATGGAGGGGGGCATGGACATCTATATGGACCCTCTTGCACAAGTGAAAAGTCGTCACCACCGTTTCGCCATGAAGTGGCCTTAATGGCATTAAATGTTAATATACTTTACAGATTCATGTACCATATTTCTTACCAGCAGATCCAATGAATGATAAAAAGGGGTACCTTAACTGTTCCACCCTTGACAGGTCGCCCCATAGCCTCTTGCAATATCTGCATGAAGACTAAGATGACCCGCAGCAGCCAACCCCCAATTCAACACACCGAACCCATGCCCAAGATGTTTTGTTGGTCAGTAGATGAGAGGTACGTCAGCAACCTATCAACATTTTTAAGCGGCTCAGTGCTATGTAATGTCATGGACATGGGAACACGTATATTTTTCACCCATATCCTACCAGGCAAACATATGGTCGACAATTCATTTGATAGAGGAGATACAATGCCTTCAAGTGGAAATTGGATTTAAATTAATACTGCCAGTTAACGATGGAGCACTAATGTATTAGAAGCACTGCTTGCAAGACTTTCTAAAGGTAAACAGGACGCAGCAAATCTGGACTGTGCTGCACATGCCCGAGGGAAATGCTATATCGGAGAAGTCAAATCTCCTGTTGAAGATCCTAGCGCGTTTCCTACTTCAATATGCCGAATTTGCCAAAACCTTCTGGGACCAACGTACTTTTATGAATTATTTTTGCGTAACATGGCATGTACCTCCGCCTTTCCTAACTGCATCTCGTTGATGCAAGCCTGAAGTGGTAATGTGGCCAACGCTGCAAGACTTCGCCGCTTCCGTTACCTTTCTTACGCTTTTCTTCATTCCATGGTTTGGCCCACCATGTTTGCTCCAATGGGTTCTCCCAAAGTGTACATTGGTTACGACGATCTTAACCAAGCGTCAAAATGGTTAACCCAGTTACTGGGAAGCTCGAGGTCCATACAAACATTAAATTCATAGAGGACACTAACGGATGGGAATACTTTGCTAATAATCACCATAGTACATCCTGTTTGGATGTTCTGCCCCTATTCCAGAAGACGGAAGACGACCAAGGAGATGAAATCGAGACCGTGACCCCTTCCACCACCAGCGACTCCAATGAAGAAAAGTGTAGACAATCTATATATATAATTACACAAGTTACGTAGCGCAGTCATCTGCAGCGCAGCAGCAAGCAGGACATACGGTGCCATCTCCGCCATCTACCGACGGAACGGCAAATTATAAGAGTATCAGCCAAGGCCCGCTGAGATAGTAGCTGCGCCCAGACGCGAACATGCGGCCATCTACCGACGGAACGGCAAATTATAAGACTAGCAGCCAAGCCCCGCTGAGATAGTAGCTGCGGCGGGAACGCAACGGCTAGTAGCGCGAACATACAATGCCATCTACCGACTGAACGGCAAATTAAATGAGGGGGGGGGGGAGCGAGACGGGGGGGGGGGGAGAGAGCGAGACGACGCGGAATGAGCGAGCGACTCCGCTAGTGCCTAACAAATGACCAAAGTAAAACAGCAAAGGTTACAGCCCAAGAAGCCCAACAGTTAGAAGGTTTGGAGGGGGACCAATCACTCACTATTAGTTACATCCACTTCCATCAACAAGTGACCGACTCTATCGGAGGTTTTCCCAGCTACAATCTATGTACCTTGAACAAGACATCACTGAGGTGCGTTTCCCTAACGCCATCGAAATCGATACAGCGGAACATCAAGAAGATGAGGACTTCCCCGGGTTAATCACAAACACCACCCGTTCATTCTCGCCAAGCTTTCATAAGCCACACTCGGTCACACATGCAATCCACCTCTATACAGGTGCAATCCCCCGACTCGAGTGAAACTTTGCCTAGGTCCCAAATTCGAGTTTCAAAAGACACGTGGCCTAACTCCCGAATTTGAGGGTCTTATCCGACGCTTTTCATCGTTTTTTTTTCCTTCCAACCCCTTATTCCTCCCAGTCTTGGTATTCAGGACCTTAGGTGCTTCCTGTAAATACCAAAACCTTTCTTCTCTGTTTAAACTAAAACACCTCAACCGTATGTTTAAGCAATGTTTAATCCCTTTTATTATACCTCAAATGCTTATACTACATGTCTGCTCCCAGTAAAAGGGGCAGAAACCCTAACTGGTCACCACTGTTACTAGCATTTCTTGACCATTAAATAATTTACTACTGACACGATTAACTGATTATTATTAATACTCTTTTTTTTTTTTTGCTCTTCAAATAAACTGGTGGTCTGTGAGCCTTACTTAAAACCACTGTAATGCTACTAATTGTACACAACATCAAGGTCAATTAATTTGTCAAAAGTTTTTTTTTTATATTTCCCTGTTGAGCTAAACTAGTCAAGGTCTCCCTTCCTGTAACGTATGCTAGTGATTCTTCTTCTGTTAAACCTCTTTCTAACGTAAATATTTCTGCAAATAACAAATATTTCCCTCCTCACGATTAAATGTGTAGTCGGAAGGGGCGTGAGGAAAATATTGGCTCTGTGCTCTATGATTCAATATTTACTTCTTTTGTACACGTACACATATTGTATAGATATGTACCAACCGCAATTCTTTCGCAATAAAGCCATAAATCTTCTTATCGAGCTACACACTAGTATCCGCCCAAACGTATCATTTGTAACAAGTATACAATGCTCCTAAAGCTATTGTTCTTCCTTACGATAATGAGGCTTGGCAATACCTCTCTCCTTAACAGAACATTGTTGTTTTGGTACCTTGGGCATATCAGTATTAACCTTTCTTTGTTGCTACCTGATTGTATCATGGTACCGTTTGGCATTAGCGGTAGACATCGCCACCCAAACAGACACGAGCACATGCGCCATCGTAGCCTGAAAACTTCGAAGTTTAGACCTTGTGAAGCATCAGTGCTTTGAACAAATTTTCTACAATTACAATAAATAGGAATAGTGTCTGTAATTGCAGTTGTATTGATATAACGCGTTGAAAGAGTATTCGCTTTTACGTTGGTATTCCTGTGAGATGTCGCTCCGTGTCACATCAGCTTCAATTTATTACCTTACCCGCACATTTCCCCATTGTCTGGTCAGATTCTCCCTCCCCCTGCAGCCTGTCTGGTGCCCCCTGCCCCCCCACCCCCTGCCCCTCACCCAGAGCATTCCCCCATTGTGTGGTCTAATTACTCCCCCATTCCTGCTCCCCCTCCCTTATAATCCCTGATGTTTAATCTTCTTAGGAGAGTAAATAGCTTTTTGAAGGAGGGGACCATTTTTATTATTGTGATACCAAGCGTGATAAGCCTGTAACAACGATTGTGTATGCAGTGATTGTTACTCAACCAACTTTGAAACTGTTCAACCCGGCTCTACAATAGCCAGTATTATTGAGGCAATATTTCGTTTGTTACCGATTGTTACAGGGCACATCCGTTCACATTGTAGGCCACTGCCCCTCTTTCATTTTAGCGCATATGATGAGTTTTCTGTGTACATCTCATCTGAACTAAGCGTATTATATAATGAGATAATATTAATCCAGATCATTAAAGTGCTTACTGTCCGCCTGCGTACGTTTCGAATGCAAACACGCATCATAGTCGTGGTCATGGGGTCCCATTGACAAAATTCGGTGGTGTCAAGCACAAACGGGCAGATTTAAGTGTCGACTACAGTGCTGACTAAATCGGAGCACATTGTTCTTCAGTGTGGACAGAACAGTCTGATGGAAGCAATCTTAAATGCGCGCTTCTCTGCTTTATGGAGAGTAGGCTCCCATAACGCAGAGAAATTGGCTAATTTCAACCTGGCTTATTTTAATCCATTCATTTTAACCCTTTCATTTTAACCCATTCATTAATTTCATTCAATTCATTTTAACCCATTCCACTACATTCCAACGAGAGAAAATAAATTCTTACCTTCACCATCGTTCTACTTTTCAGTTCGTAACTAAAATGTGTCAAACAATCTTAATCTGTGTCGAGCTTGATGGCATCTTAATCTCCTCAGACTCGTTAAGCCTTTATTATATCGTTATCCCAGGGCTTAGTGAACTAACGCTGGTCAGCCTTTTCGTATGTCACGTTTCTCTTGTGCGGCATTTAAAGGAGAAATTCACGGAAGAAAGTGTTTTAGAAGTCATGGAGAAAAGGCCGCTGCAGAGCAGCATAAAACACGTTGCAATACTGATGACAAAACAATCCAAGACGAAACGGTGAAAAACGGTGAGACAAAATGAGGGAAAACCTAGAAGTCTCAAGGAAAATATAAGTAGGCCGAAAAGCTTAGGAAAATTTCAGTGAAAATAGGAATCTCTTTGATAATCCAAGTCCGTAATTACAGGTTTGAGAAATTTTGGCTAATCGGTAGATTTTATTCCCCTTCCCCTTTTTCCGATTTTGTAAAGCAGTGTACGACTATACATAGTGATTTTTTTTATGGACAATTTGGCCAAATTTATCATTATAGTTTGAACCATTTCTTCAAGAGCTATTAATTGGTTCTAAGGGACCGGTCATTATTTACAGCCGGGGGGGGGGGGGGGGGGGGGGG
>JAHWFP010068076.1:4058-28758 GCA_023313725.1 Lithobius niger | reverse complement strand
GTCAAATCTTGCCACAGTATTGATAAGATTTCGTGTTTAACAAATTTAGCTTTTAATTGTTTCATTTTCTCGTATAATAACCCATTTCTGACCCTTGAATTTTCATTGACGAGTCCTTGAAAAATCCGGGAAAAGTCCTGGGATTTTAAGCTTAAAAGACGAGTATGAATCCTGATATACCCTGTAGTTATGGAACTATTGCATTTATTCCTTACTATCCATACTTTTTTATTCAACACACGCAAATGGTAAAAAAGAGGGTTCCCAAAACAAAACTCTGGGGAATATTACTTTTTATGACAGATTCATTCCTAGTGAATGAGCAATCAGCAGATAGATCTGCCTGAGATAAAACGGTGCCCTATGACCGGCAAAACTCACAAGGCCTGATTATTCACAACGATTTTAATATTCAATGCTCAGTTACTCACACAAGTTTTTGTACCCTGTTCACAAAAGATATAAAAAAAAGATAAAAACGCAAGAGAACAAGCCCAACAACAATCAGATGGTGGCGGCCATATTGGAACATCTTTTCCAACATGGCCGCCACTAGCTGATTGTTATTCGGCTTGTCCCCTTGTGTTTTTATCTCTTTTATATCTTATGTGAATAAAGTGCAAAAACTTGTAAAAAGCCCTAAAAATAAAAATCGTTGTGTATTACCAGGCCACATGGGGTTTGACTCGTTAGAGGGCACCGTTTTACTTCACTCCAACCACTCACAATTAAAGGTACACTCCGCCTGCCTTATAACAGCCAGGCGCCGAAGAACGCAGCTACTATCTCGGTTGGCATTGGGCGTAGTAGACGAAACAGCATGAGTGCAAAAATTGGGTGGACGCAAACCGGAATGATTTTCGTATTTTAACATTTCACTTTATAATTTTGTTGGCTAGTATCTTATAATTTTTTTCGGCGATCTATTGGCATAAATAATTTTAAATTTTACCGCGTTGGTCCTTTAGATTTTTGATCTCATGGTAATTACCAGCAAACGATTAAAAATTAGTACATGCACACACACACAGATGAAACGTCAAGGTTATTGTAAGCACGCAAAGGATCATATAATCGCAGGGCGCTAATAAATATAGTTCCCAATATTCAACAGAAAATGTAGTAGACGCCGCATTTTAAAAAGGATTTTTAGCGAGGGATTGACTAACGGTAAGTAAATAGAATTTTTGGGCCTTCCTTGATGCGGAGGATCGAGAAAAATGGCGCTGGGAGTAATGTACCTTTAATTTTATCCAAATTTGCCTGTATTTTTTTCTCCAGAAAGATTTTGTTCCGTTTCATCGTGTATTCTTGTCCAGTATCAACAGCACGTACGTCTATCTGATCGCATTCCTGCGTTGGAGTGTTATCAGGTCGTAAGTTAGAAACTCGTCTTACGGTAATGTCGTTAATAACTGATCACACACACCAGTATCAGACATTTTTTTTTTTTTGTAGTAATCCCTACATCTTGTTTTTATCTCGCTGAAACTCTTCGCGCAGTGGTTCGGTTTTTTTTTTCGGTTTGAAGTGCAACTTGCGAAGAGAAAAATTATCGTTGAAAAACTAAGTTTTTTTTTTTTTTCAAATTCATTCCTTCCGGAAATAAAAGAATTTTTAAACGGCCTTTGCATCCTCGCAGCTGGGAGCTAGAAATGACTGAAACTCCAATGTGTTGGTGGATTTAGCTCTGCCAGCTCGTAATGAAATGAGCCGATAATAGAGTTTAGAAGCGATTGTAAAAATTGTTTCGTCAGGAGGAATTCTTTATCTTACTGTCACGAATTATAAGACTGCAAGCATTTGCTCAAACGATTTAGCTAATCCAGGAAGCGTTGCTACCGTGGCAACGCCACCTTTGCGACCGCGATTAAGGTCACGTTTACGCAACCACTCGCTTTTGCATTCTCGCAGCTAGAAGCTAGAAATCACCTCAAATTCCAACATGGCGGCGGTTTTATGTCTGCCGCCTTGCAACGAAAACAGCAAATAAAGTCCAGAAGCGTTTGGGAAAATTGTTTCGTCATGAGGAATTCTTTATATTATTGGCACGGATTATAAGACTGCAAGTACTTACTCAAACGATGTCGGATTTAGCTAATCCATTTAGCGTTGTTACCATGGCAATGTCACCTTTGCCATCGCGATTGAGTTCTAGCTGCGAGAAAGCAAAGGCGAGTCGCTGCATAAACGCGCCCTAAGGTTCAGCTGCGAGAATGCAAACGCGAGTCGTTGCATAAACGCGCCCTAAGTATTTCAAGCAAGTGCGTGTGCTGTTCTTTGTGCCAGGGCTTTCTTTTCTCTGACTTCTCTTTGGCTCGACCCATTTTATAAACAAGAGCAGCCGTGCGTTGAGTGTTGTGACTGTTGCTGTATAACAAGATGAATATGCGGCCCCCATTTGGATGCTCTCCACCCTACTCCTCCTCACCTCTCTCCCTCCTCAGTTTCTCCCTCCCCTCCCCCTCCACCACCGTCAGAACTTGTCTATCCAGATGAAGACGAAATGAGAACCACGCCAAGTTGCAATTGCTGTCCTCTTGTTTCTTCCCCTCTCTCTCTCCCATCGTGAATGCTACTCTCTATTCACCGCCACCGAAGTCATTAGTTACTGCCAGGACACAAACGTCAGCGGATCATTTTCATAAACAAAATCTCAACTCTCCGGGCACGTTGGCTCTAAATGTTTACTACCTGCTTTCTCGGTACCGTAGCAACCAGCCGCCATGTATTCGTTTCCCCCTTCCATTCCCCTGTATCCTTTTCCCTAGAAGAAGACTGTTAGATATAACAGGAACTGGAAGGTTTACTTTTTTTTTCCATTCTTCCCCGTTTTTTTTCACGCCGTCGTTCCTTCCTGTCCCTTCCACAGCAACCACCTTATTGGGCTTCTTTGCATTCCGTCTGTGTGCAAGCCCTTCACTGTAGCGAGGCTGCGCCCGAGGATATTTGGTCGGTTTCTTGTGTGCTGTGGTATCGAGATCACGCTTTGCTGATGATGACAATTTTCGTACTAGGGTGAATCTGATGGTGCGTTAGATTGGCGAGTTCAAGAGCACGAGGACTATTTTTACTCGTGTTGTAAAACATTCGAGCGTCACAACCGTCTATCTTTTTTGGCGCCAGTTGCCTGCCATACATTGAGAGCCGTTCCCGCGCATGTGCCAACATGTCCGGATTTGTTTTGGTTTACGGAGGTACGTGTTGGTTAACAGTGTGTGGTTTTGTTCACATTTGTATACAATGGCAACTACAAGCCGTGTTTCCCTTCCATGGCTTTGCTTACATGACTATTACTACCAACAAGATATATGCTACACTTTAGGGAGGTGCGATACTCGAAAAATTCGGCCCGAGCCGAGTATGAAACTTGTACTCGAACTCGGTTCGCTGACCGCGTCCATACTAGAAAAACTCAAATCCGGTGAAAATGTGATAACTTCGTCAATTTTTGACCGATTTTGACATTCCAATATACCAAATCAATCGTTTCGACGAGAGCATTCCAGTGGTGCTGATTAAAAGTCAATAACTGAAACCATTTTCAAGTTATATCCTTAAAACTGGAAAACCATGACCCACACTGTCAACTAAGCACCATCTTTGTTCCTATTACCTTAACAAATGAAAGGAAAATTTGCAAACAAAATATTTCCATAAAATACTCGAACTCGGCTCGATACTCCATTCTTCTGTTGCAAACTCAGCTCGGCTCGACCCGAATTAAAATTTTTCTACTCGCACATCCCTACTCAATTTCCTAAATTGTTAGGAAAAGAGGATTATACAGCAGCTTGCTTCGATACGCCATTTTTTATTTGATTTTTTTGCTGTCTGGAGAAATGAGTATGATGCCAGGCTAAGGCCACTAAAAATTAATTAAATGGTTCTTGGGAACGCACGCATGGGTTTTTTCTTAGCACAGGAAACTTTTTTTTATGACATTGTCTGAAAAAAAAGTTACCAATCACGCATCAGCACTTTCATCAAATATTACCTGGAGCCGATGACCACATGACAGCTTTTTGCCCCATTCACATGATCGCCTAGAAACGAATTTAAGGATCGTTTAGAGGCAATTCACAACTAAAAAACTTGGATCTAAAGAATGACTTTTATCAAATGTGCAACTTTTGCACGCTGATCATGGCATTAAAATATAGATATTGTATTCGACAACAAAATGTAAGCTACTGATTTCGTTTCGTTTGGTTAAAAAAAAAGCCATCGCCCGCGTATGAAAAATCACGAATAAAATGTAAAAAAAAAAAACACCGCCCTTTCGAATCAGTATTTTTTTAGTGCCGCTCCCGAGAAACACTTAATTATTTTTAGCGGCCTAATCAAAGTGGTTGAAAGTGAATTCAGTCTTCAAAAATTACATTATTTTGTGGAGCTGAAAAGAATGGTAAAAGTAGGCTGCTCCTGGACGCAGTGAGGGCTCCACAAATTCATCAAATGCACAATAAATTTTAATTTTCGAAAGTTGTGTTACTTTCTTGCTCACACACAAGATAAAAACAATGACATTTACCAAAAAAATACGAACACTCGCACCTGACAGCCTAAAAAAACCAACATAACTTACAAAAAGCTGGAGAAAATGGATTAAAACACACACGATTTTACAAACGCCGCCTGACAGGCCGCCATCTTGGAGATCATTGCGCACACACCACTGACCTTTATTTTTCCACCATGGGAAGTTTACTGTAAACTTCATGCCATTTCTCCATATGAGCAAAATTTTTTATTGTGTTCATAGTTCTAAGCATATTAGCTGCAATTGTATATGCTTCTAACTGGTATCTAATTTTTTCTGTTGATTCTCTCTCTGTGAACAATATTCGTGCCACAGTCTTGTTGAACAGTAGCGCTACAAGACTTAATTTATGGAAAATGTGCTCACAAGTAGCATACGCTATTGTAAAATTACAAGTATTGCGAATTTAACTGACGACTTTCCTGGAACGTGAGTAATGTACTATAGTATTCTTATCTTCTCTGCTAAAAAGGTGTTTACCAAGTAAGAGAGAGAATTATCGATCCCTCTATAGCGTTCACAGCATTCCTGTTGCCAAATATTCAATTTTTTTCTTAAGAAATTCAGTACGGCACCCTAAAAATATATATATATTTTTTTAATTTCCAGCTTTTCAACCTTTTTTGTTGTAAAACCTTTTTCAGCTTTTTTTGCTACACGTTGGAGGCTTCTCTCATGCAGGTGTGGTATGAAATGTATAGTTAACTTTCGAAAGGATGAAGTTCGACCCACTGGCAACGCCTAAAAGACTCATTTGGAATATTGACATGTTGAATATCTATTAAATTTTCGGAATTTTACATTATTTTGTGTCTTGGTCACAATAAAACATGGATGATTGCATAAAAATGTGGGAGACACACGATTCGTGGACTCAGGGGGCCGCCATCTTGGAAGTGATCACTTCCAAGATGGCGGCCGCTGAATGCTACGAATTGTGGGTCTCCTACTTTTTAAGGTAATCATCCATTTATTGGGGCCAAAGCATAACATAATGTAAAGTGCCGAAAATTAAATAGATGTTCGACCTGTCAATTCCGTCATCAGTGCTTACTATTTCTGTAGTTATCTTAGTTTATTCTCATCAACATACAACAACACACTCAACAATTAACTGCAAGTTAATGAAAATATTTCAAAATGTGATTACCAACGCTCTCACGTCTTTTTTTTTTTTTTTGGTGTGGTATAACGTTTGCTAAAATTTGTTAAAGTATCGAAGATTACGGCTGCCTAGCATTACCGTGATTTGTCACTGACATTGACACAAAATGAGGCACAATTGTCATGTTATAAATGTCGTCTTAGATTAGCATTGATATTAAGTTAAATCTCACTTTTGACACATACGAACCCTCCGTGCTACTTTACCGTTCGGTAAAATAACGATGTGCTGGTGCTCAGTGGAACAAAAATCGTGCAGCTATTGTCATTTTACGTTTAATATTTAATGTTAGGGACTGAATTTTAACGTGCAGAATTTAATCAGTGGGAAAGAGCTCGCTGTTTACGTGAAGAATTTTCATGTAAGACGTTTGGTGGAAGACCTGTGAAGAGAGTTTGCTCTGTATAGGGTGGTTAAGAACGTTGGCAGACCTAACTCTAGTGGTGGAATTCAACAGGTTGATCTGATCGAAGACTGGAATGGGTACTCTGAAAACTACTAGACTGGTTTCGTACAGGTCAAAATGGGTTTCCTATGATATAACTTACTAGTTTTAGACGACGCTTTGCCGGATATTTTAAACTCGGGCCTGGAAGAAAATGACCTAACGTTTATCATCAAGCCTTTTCAGTCGGGGCCCTGCCGCTGGTGTCTGCAAGGTACACTCTAGGTTTTCGGTGACTGCCACACTGCGAAAAATGTTAACATGAAACCTCGTCTACCTTGGTATCATTTTACATATTCCTCAGCCTTGCACTATCATTACAACGGATAGGAAATTTATTTACGTTCATCTACAAACAATACGTCTGATAGTATCTCAAGAGCAAAATTTTACCACCCTTTCCCAACGACGTTTGAACTGGCTGCTATGTTTGAGCTGGCTTGAGCTCGCTGTGCAAGCACGGTGCACCCATCGTACAGGCAAAACTGTAGATTTGAAGATAAACTGGGATATAGGTTCGATTGTGGTTTGCTATCTCTTTCTGTGCGACTTGCAGCCTTACGCTCACTGTTCCACTCTCCACTGTTCCATTGTCCAGTACTTTTACTGGTTGGTCTGCATGCCAGGGACCAAAACAAAAGGGTGAATTTACCTCTCCCCCCTCCCTCCCCTCGCTTCCCCCCTCGGTCTGCGTTCACAGTGAAATAAACGTATAAGGCGTTTATTGAAGCTTAAAAAACCTGCTTTTTAAGCCTCTTTAATAGGGCAGCCATTCACATGGTCCTTTACAAGTCACTAAAATTGAAAATCACCTTCGGATAGTGCTTTACTAAGTCAGGTGTGCCGCAAGGTTCCGTTTTACGGCCGTTGCTCTTTCTTATTTATATTAACGTATTTATAACCTTAAGACTAATTCTAATATTATATCTTTTGCTGATGGCACAGCACTTCTGACTGTCGGCAATAACTCTGATAATACTACAGACAAAATTGAAGATCTTATTTTAATTGGAGATTGACTTACTGAAAATTTGTTAACCCTTAATGTTACTAAAAGCGATTTTGTAACATTTCTCTCTTAAAGGAAGCAAGTTGTCAGATGACGCTAATATAATCCTTCACAGATATTCCATGCAGTTCCTCAATGTTGTGACTGCCAAACAAATTAAAAAGAAAAATATGGTAAAGTATCTTGGCGTCTTGCTGGACAGTAAGCTAAACTGGAAATATCAAATTAATTCTGTTACTACCAGGCTGCGTGCTCTTCCATGCAAAATGTTTTACATTAGACAACTTGGACCACGCAATTCCTTGAAATTTTTTATTTTGGGATGGCCCAATCTTTTTTGCAGTACTCGATTTTATGCTGGGGTGGCACTTATGCAAATGCTATAGAACCTGTAGCTAAACTGCAAAAGCTAATTATTAAAGCGATGTTCAAGAAAACACGTGACCATTCCTATCCTATCTTTCAGCGGCTAAATATGCTGCCAGTCCGACATTTGTACGTTTACGGAACTTTAATTAATTTTCGAAAAAACGGTGCTCACGTCTCAACTCGCCAGGTTACTGGTTACCCATCTAGGAACGAATCCTGTTTATACGTTGCACAACGTACAGTTGATAGTGAAAGGCTTCACAAATGCTGTTACTATCTGGGTAGTAAGTTTTTTTAATTCCTTGCCCACTGATATGAAACGTGCTGATCTGATGTTATAGTTTAAGAAACATTCGTTGAAGTGGTTACTTGATCAAAACCCAACTTACTTAGCAAATATGTTCAATATGGTGAGTTAACTTTTTCGAAATTTAATTTTCTTGTATCATGTCTAAAAACTGTTGCTTTCCCCATTTCTTTCGCTGCAAAAATACGATTGTGCTATTCTTGTTTTCTATGGATTATTCATGATTTTATTCCCTCTTATCTTTGTAATTTATTCATAATAGCCGTTTTTTTTTTATAGTTGTGTACTTTTTTTTAAGGATTTCTCGCAAGTAAACCTATTTTTTGAGTCTCGAAAATACCGTTAATTCGAAAAGTTCGTTGGTGGTTGTTGTTGTGCAAGTCTCATGACTCTTGCCTGAAAATTTGCAAGTTTGAATTGTGGAACTTGGAAGATTTTTGGTTTAGCGTAAGTGACAGTCTTTAATATTTTTTGAGTATTGGAATATTTATCCCAGTGGTTTTTTTCTGTGTTTTGTTTTGTTTTGCTCTTGTAATGTCTGGACATATCACTTCCCTGACTGGCCTTGTGTATTACATTGAAATAAACTCAAACTCAGTTTTTGGGTTGAAAGTCACAATCCCAGGATTTTCGGGAATGGAAACTGGTTAAACACCCGTAGGTCTTAAAACAACTCCCAAACAATTTTAAGGCAATGTTACAAAATTGTGTATTCAACACGACAAATTAACAAATGCGTAAAGGCGACAAATAACTGGCTTCCCCCCCCCCCTTCCCTTTGCTCTTTTCGCTAGTTTTCTTGTTAGCATGTTACCAAGCTCTTATTTAAGTGTTGTTTTTTTTTTAGAAGTTAATTCAGGATTTTAAACAGTTTTGCTGCAATGTCATTGCTGAGTGCAGGATTATTAAGATTTGTTTTATTCTGATTTTATTATAATTGTACGACGATTGCCAATCTGTGCAGAGTTTCGCACAACTTCGATTAGAAATATGTCTATCAGTAAATTTTGTTATTTTCATTATAGAAGTGATAGCAAAAGCAAAGTTCATGATGCCCAAGAGCCTAAATTGTAAAAAAATTTCTTCTTTTTTTTACCAGTTTACCTATAAAAATTGTGTTCAGTTGTCCTATTTCTTCAATCCTATGATCACATTATTTACGAGTTATAAAACCCCTTCGCTATGTTTCGAGCTAGAAGAGAAATGGAACTCCAGCAAGAAGATAAATAAAACAAACACCGGTCGTAGCATCCAGGAAACGCAATGAAAACCACTGTGTGGGCCATCTAGACAAATAACAGTTCAAGTTTCATGGTGTGGCCGTGAATCGAACCCCGGTCTGAGGGCACGTTTATGCAACCGCTCGCTTTTGCATTCTCGCAGCGAGAAGCTAGAAATCACCTCAAATTCTAACATGTCGGCGGTTTTGTGTCTGCCGCCTTGCAACGAAAACAACCAATAAGGTGAGTTCAAAAGAGACTGGGAAAATTGTTTCATCAAGAATTCTTTACCTTATTGTCACGGATTAGAAGACTGCAAGTATTTACTCAAACGGTGTCGGATTTAGCTGATCCAGGAAGCGTTGTTACCATGGCAACGACACGATCACGATTGAAATCTAGCTGCGAGAACGCATAGGCGAGTCGTTGCGTAAATACGCCCTAATTCCGAGAATTTTTCTTTTCTCTCCGCTGTTGATCCTTCTACTTTCGTAGTTATATAAATCAAAGCGTTACTCGTCACTGAATGGTCACCGATACAAGCAAGCAAATCTATACAGTATATCTCATTTAGAGGAAGCGATTTGCTTTTCTGCTGGTTTGCCTGTATTAGGGCAATGAAGTCAGTTTCGTGAATCTTTTACGGAAACACGAAGCTGCTTCTCGTCAGCATTATCGGAGCCTTATGTTTAACTTCGTGAATGAGTGGGTGGCATAAAATCGGTGTTCAGGCCTTAATACGATTAGCAATACTGAAGCAAACGAAATTTGAATAATGAAATGCGATGGGGGCTGTATCGCCAGACCAACTAAAGGAAAACATCGCAAATTCTGAACACGAAAACCACTCGACTGTAAAATATATTGACTGTTAAAAACTTCGTAAATAAAATCTGATGCCGTATCTAGTAACAGAGTCGTTCTATGGGAACGAAAACAAAAAGTGACACACTAATACTTTTTTTTTTTTTACAAAATGTATAATTTGTGCGTTTTAGCATGCACTATACTCTTTTCTAGCACATTTCCCTCGACCGCCTGTTTCGAGGAATTAAATCTGGAAAAGAGTTTCGTGCTGAAAACTCAGAAATTATAGACTACGTATCGGTAAATGGTGTTGCCGATTACATGACAACTGAGCTAACTGCTCTACCCGGACACATATGACACGTGGATATTTTTTTTCCGTCTAGATGGTGGCACACTGTCCTTCATTGCAGTCTCCGGACGGACAATATATGTTTGTCTCTGTGTCTACGATCATGAGTTACAGGCGGGAATTCCCCGGGCATGAAAGTTGTTAATGCTTAACTTCCTGCAAGTGCGTATTTTGTGTCTACCGTAACAAACTAACTAGGTTGGCACGTGCTCGTAAAGCAGAGCACTTCAGACTTCAGTCTACTGATCAGCTCGAACGTAGATTCAGAAATGCTTAACAATGGTGTCGTGGTGGCTGAATGGTGAGAGCGTGCGAGTAGTCTTTCACTGACAGCTTGGTCATTAATTCCTTGCCAGAGCTAATATCTTTAGTGCCCTTAGCTCCGATGAGAATAACTTGTAGATGCTCTGGGCGATCTGTCTGCCGGATCATGATTGGAAGTTTAGAGTTTTAGACCCCTGATTAGCCACAAATTTCTTTTATTTACTAGAACTTCTTTTTGATACAGTAAAGTCTGGTAGACTTTAAGATTGAGTCATTTCCTGTCCGAGCATCTTCGTTGCTTTTGCTAACTTAATGGCTCCAAAAAATTGGTGTTAATCCTTAATTTGGCACAAGACTTCTTGCAAGGTGGGTCGCGCGATGCGAACCGGTCGTATTTTGTTGGGTAGAACACGAGGACGCTAACTCGGCTGTTGTTGTCCGAACGGCTCTGGAATTTCCGGGTATACCTCTGTCCCAAACGTGTGATGGGTTTTTAGCCTTAGTTTTGTTCTTGTTTGTAGTATAAACCCCACAAACGCAAAATGAATGGTTAAATACGCATGGTACTTTAGACATCATCTCTTTTCACCTCGAGTCTTGACGTATAGGCTACTCAAAATAGTGGGGAAAAAAAGTTTATTTTAATCATTCCTGCACGTAAAAAATTGATAATAAGCCCGAAATTCTTGGGAAAAATATCGATGTTAAGTGAAACTTACACCAAAATCCCGAAATTGTGTGTGGCAAGAGCACAAAGAACTCTGGAATGCACGATTTTGGGGTTGGAGAAGTTCAGTAGTTTTTACACATTAGAAATAGGACATTAATTTAATTCACATTCTATTATTAGGCACAAAATTATGCTTGAAATCCGTTGTTTGATGTGGCTCTGATGTACAGTTCCGGTCAAAAAAAACGCCTTCGTTATACGGAAGAAGTGGAGGATTAATGTATGTTACTCTGAACGAAAATGTTGATATCTCGAAAACTACTGGACAGAATTGAATGAAACAAAAACTGGGTTGCATATCATATCTGCTATATTTCTATGCGTATTACATGAAATAGTAAGTAGCCGAATATAACTGGCCGAGCGAGCAACACGAGTGGATAACTAATAATATATCTCATAAACTACTAGAAAGAATTGACTAAAACAAAAACTGGATTAATTGTTATGATGTATGCTATATTTGTATACGTATGACGTGCAGTGTTAAGCAACAAAATATAATATGCAATTCAGTCTTTGTTTCATGAAAATCCATCCAGCAGTTTTCAAGATATCTGATATCATTAAATTTTTCTCGCTCGGCCAATTATTTTCAGTCAGTTAACATAGTATTTAATAAGGGTAGAAATACAGTAGACAATCTAATAAGCTATTCAGTCTTTGTTTCATGAAAATCCGTCCAGTAGTTTTCGAGATAACTGAATTTCTCCATGGTTGTTATTACGACGCTCGATATAACGAAAAAGGGCGGTTTTTTTTTTAACGGAACTGTACTTACAGCCCCGACCCATTCCCTAGAAATTTTAGCTGAATTTCTCTTATCCGTAATTCTGTGTAACAAGAAGTCTGCAATTTACCTTTTTGTGCGGCCTAATGGGTTTACAGCGTTTATTACAGTCACTATTTGTATGATTCGGTGTGAAGTTCGGTGTAGGGTTTTCACTGAAGAAATAGTACGAGCAGCAAACATTCTTGTGATCGAATTGGTGTTCCATTAATTACTCCATGCCTGCCAGGAACTGGGTTAGCTCGTCTCGAGTTTCTAACCTTGGCCCAGCTTGCACGTGCCACACCATCCTGTGGCAGTGACGATGTGGCATAGCGAGTGACGACACACACCAGTCTTTGTGCTTCAATTGGATTTAACCCTTTGACTTCAATGATCCACGTGTACAAACAAAGCTTATTTATTATGATTCCTTCGTGTCAACAGGTGCAGCGTTTACCTTAAATTCTTTGGGTAAGTTTTTACTTAGTATAGCCGAGTTGTTGAGGTTGATTATTAGAAAAAAAATCAGTCCCATCACTCAGCACTCGAGTTATCACAGCTGCGAATGCGAAGGCCGGAGTGGTTTCCTGACTGGAAATATAACGTGTGATGGAAATTTTTTTTCCGATAATCAACTTCTGTCGTACATTTAGCACGAGAACAACACGTCTTCCATAGAATAATGCACGAATTCAAGTTGTGTAAAACGTTTCAAAGTCATTGCGTCGTTCTTGAGGATTTGCAGCATTATAGGTCATGCAAATATTTTTTTTATATACGGGCACGGTAATAAATTTAAGCAACAGGCTACCTGACGTTTTATTTTATTTATTTTATTTAATGGACCACATTCGTTGACATTTAAGCTGAAAGCTTGAAATTGCATAATAAGTGATATCAGAAACAAAACCCACAAGGGTGAAAAAACCCGACAAGCTTCAGCCAATCAAAGTAGTGACATCAGAACAAAAATGGCTGCTATCATGTTGCTACATTAGTTGCCAACCTAATCCCACCGACTATTACTTCAGTCGTTAAATGAAAAAGTTGACCATTGCTATCAGGTTTTTCTTTTAAGCTTTGATCTAATACTGTGTGGGATTAGGTTGGCAACTAATGTAGCAACTTGGTGGCAGCTATTTTCGTTCTGATTGATTGACTGTAACTTGGCGGGCTCTTTTACCCTTGTCGGTTTTGTTTCTGATTATATAATCTAAAAACCATCACAATTGCAGCTGAAAAGTGTGTTAGGTGTGTTTTAGATGTTAGGTATAATTATCAGTTTTTAGGCTCTTGGCTTCGAGAGTAGGGCTATTCATTCATGCAACACGGTGTCGAGAGTTTTATTTTAATGAAGCTAATGTATGTCATTAATGAAATTCTTTTGTTTTTTACGGTTGTGTGTCTTCTTGTAGTGGTTAAATGTGACGTTAAATATTATTTCATTGAGTTAGGCTACATCGAGATCACTTAAAAATCACTTGACTACCACTGAAAAGTCGACAGACGGACAAAGTCGTTACTAGAGTCTTCCCAGCCGTTTCGACTGTACGGAGATTAAAATATGGAGACTAAAATTTGGCGAAAATAGGAATTTCAGTGGCTGACCAAGATTCAGAATTTTTTTTTCACGTAATGATTTATAGCACCAATCCATCATTCCTGGAAACCAAATACTTCACTTTTGCAAATAGCCTCACGACAGTAACAATTTTGTAACGATTTTGTAAAGATTTTTTGGGGGCAAAAATGTTCTTAAATAATTTAATTTCTTTCTGAAACATTTTATAGCTGTTGTTTCAATTGGTTACAGCATTTCGCCTAAAGACGTAATGTGTGGTGCAGTGGCAACCCGGACCACTGCACTGTGACTGAGGTTGGCGCTAATGACCAAGTTGTCGACGCGCCATTAAGCCTCAATCCCCTCCACCCTAAAGACGTTTGTAAATAGTAGTGACAAATTCACTGCGGATTTAGTAGCTAGCTAACTTTAAAAGGCACTGTTTACGCGCAGAGGTAAAAACATTAGCATTGTTAACTAAGCAAACAGTCCGCATTAAAGAATGGCCTTGTGAGGATACAAGATACACTGATCTGCGAAAGACTGGGACTCGAACCCATGACTTTCGCTGACAAGGGCGGGCGATGTAACCCTGCACTGTCGGGGTGGATACAAGCTCCAGCCGCGCTAAGCAGCTGTTCAGTCTTCTCAGTGGTAATCTAGAGGTCACAAACATACCCAAGGAGTGAAAGCCACATTGCTTCTTGGCCTCCACGCTAGACATGATGCGAGTAATAATTTTTTTTTAAATTTAATTTCTTTGAGCCTTAAGTCAGCCGAAGCAACTTAATGCTTGTATGGCTTGTATGGTTGTAATTAAAGAATAAATCACAAGGTAAAAGGTAAACGAAGCAAACAGCCATCGCTGAGCGGTGAGAGCGCTCTGCCTGATTGGTGGAAGTTTTCGGATCGGGTCGAACCCCTGGAAAAGGGACCTTGGCAAAGTCCCCACCAAGACTGCCGACCTGGGTAGCGTGAGGGGCTGCCATGCTCCTTCAGTGGCTATGGGAACTATTCTGGCCAATCGTTCGGCGCCTACGATGATTGGAGGTTTCCCGGATCGAATCCCCGGGTTGGCTTCACCCTTTACCAGATATTTCTTCTTCTCTAAAAAGTCTGGTAATGTTCAAAATTGAGCCAGTTCAGCCACACGGGCATTGAATTGCTTCGGCTGACTTAAGGCTGAAAGAAATTAACTAAAAAAAAAAATTAAAGACTGGCCTTGTATACATTTATCTGAGAAAGAAAGAAAAGATACTGATTCATGTATCTTGTATCCTCACAAGGCCAGTCTTTAATGCAGACTGTTTGCTTCGTTTACCCTTTAGCTTGTGATTTTATTTATTAGCGTAGATTGTCAAACCAATGTTGGGAGAGGGCATTTCTTGGACCTAAAAATGGTCAATTTTTTTGAATTGTTGGCAACTACTGCAATTTTCAGCCAATGGAATGTATTCTTTACCGATTTACAACCTTAAAATGTGTTTCGCAGTATAAGAGATTGGACAAACCAACGCTTTTTATGCCTAAGAAAAGCTGCTCTCTCAGCATTGGCTTCATAAACTAAGCTAATATTTTTACCTCCTTATACATCCGCAGTGCCCCTTGCTGCTAACTCAAGTGCCCATTGCAGCTAACTAAAGTGCCCCTTGCTGCTAACTCAAGTGCCCCTTTCAGCTAGTTAGCTCAACGACCGGTTCCAGATGCTAGCTTCGTGCCGAAACAGTGGCGCATCTAAGAATTTTAATTGGAGGGGGGAAACAAATATGAAAATGGGTCCGAAAGCTAACGCATTTTTAACAGTTTCAGTTATCTTTCATCATGTTTTTTTCAGCTTAATTTGAGAACTCTTCTTACTGACAGCAAAATTCCTTACTTATTTTAGTTCAACTTCGACGTATATACAGTATGTAACAGAAATGTATGTCACAAATGAAGGGGCATGTTCTACATAACAAACTGATGAAAAAATTTCATATGAACATATATATCCGGAAATGCGTCATTCTCGAGAAATTTTTCATTTCCGTACATGTGCACATCAACATCCAGGGCGAAAGCAGCGAAAGCTCAAATAACAAAATTTAGGTTTTATTGTGGTTTTCCCTGTTAGGTGGGATGAACCATTGTCTGCCCCCTATCAATAGTTATGGCCCGACTGAAACTAAGTTGCAACTGCTTGATGCTGGAAGGGTCGCCCGAACATTCACATGTCAGGCATTAGCCTACGCTGCTTTCGCCCTGGATCTTGTATGTGCACATGTATCTATGAAAAGAAAAATTTCTCGAAAAGGACGCATTTCCGGATATATGTCCATATGGAATTTTTTCATCAGTTTGTTATGTAGAACATGCCTGTTCATTTGTGACATACATTTTTGTTACACCCTGTATATGTTTCCTACTGAGCTGGGAATGAGAGGAAATACTGGGCTCGAGAACGAATTTGGGTTGTTGAGAGCATTTTAATATAATCCAACGTTACCCGACTTAGGCGAAAAAGAGGAGAATTCTGTTGTCAGGAAAAAAAATCGAGGTTCTTGCAATTGCTCAGATTTACTAGTAATCTCGGGTCTTGGGAGGGACAAGTGCCTTCTTCCCCCCTCCCCCCCCTCCCCCCTCTGGGTGCGCCATGGACGAAATAGCGTTGTTGTCGCTGCTGTACAGTCCGCATCGTTTGCTGGTTTACCCAGCACAAATTCTGGTAAAACGTGCTCATTTTTCAATAGGTGGCTCGAAATAAAAAGAAACTTGGATAAGATGAGGAAATGCAATATTTTATAAGCGCGAGTTACGTAGGCCACGTTTTATTGCCTGATTATTAAAATATGTAGAATTATGCAATCTCACTTGACAGCTTAAATCGTTACCATCGCCTCAACGCTGAGTGATAAAAAGTTGGAAAGTGTGCGTCATTAGTTGAACAGCTGAAGCTACGGGCCTTGTTTTCGGTAAACAAGTCTATTAGATCAGCTGACTGACTAAAACAGTAAGAATTCTGATCTACCAGACTTGTTTCCGAAAATAAATCACCTGCATTATTATTATTATTGCGAATTGGTATGCTCAAGGCCATGGATTTGTTTTTGAAACTGGACCTATGCATGGCTGTTTGTGTTACTGATTTAGCGCAATAGATGTTAAGTGCCCACCCTTCAGCAACAAGGCTGGGCTCACGTTCCACTCAGCCACCTTACGTACTAAAGAGGCGTTTTTCAATTTCCCCATGCGCGAGCCATTTAAGTTTGAGATTCGATACCACGTCCTTTTGGCATCGAGACCAGCACTTCTACCCATTCTTTTGTGCTTCTCTCGCTCTTTTTAGGTTTCCAAGAAATCTGATGAAGCCTGCTTTCGCCATGGTCTTGTGCTATGAGGGGTGTTCAGGGGCCCAACTTCATAATACGGGCCCGGAAACGGGAACCCAATGGAGCCCCCCGGCCCCCCCTTAAAAAAACAGTGGTGGCCCCTTCTTTAAAAAAAAGAAATGCAGTTTTGCCTTACAAGTGAAAGCCTAGTCGAGCCCCTCCCCCTCTTTCATAAAAAAAATGAAGTTTTTGCCACACAAGATGCCCCACAAAGTACCACACAAGGTGCCCATAGAGGCTGCCCCGCTTCATTAAAAAAAATGCAGTTTTTGTCACGCAAGACGAGATCCCAGTGAATGTCCCCTCCTCCCCTTCACAAAAAAAAATAATAAAACAATTACTTTTCGCCGCACAAAGCACAACTTTTAAGGAATTACACAGAACTAGCTGTACCCCCGGCGTAACATACGCCGGTCTAGCAGTTCCAGCATGCGTGAGCAAAATATTTTGCTGGGCAGCATGAAATGAAAATGATCAACGGCCCCCTCCCCCCTCTCGTCTCCTCCTCTGAACTCCCCTGCCCCGCCTCCCCCACATTCTCCCACTGTATGGTTCTATCCCCCCCCCCATGTGGCTCCCCTTTCCCGTCCCGCATTCCCCCATTGTGTTGTCTGCATATCCCCCATCCCTGCTCCTCCTCCCTTGGAACCCCTACTGTTTTGTTTTCTAACAGTGGAGAGATATGGTCCGGGGTTTTCGTTTTCCCTGGGTGAAAAAACCCTGGGGTTGCAATGGTTAGGGGGAAAACAGAAGGGGAGGGAAAAGTCGAGGTGGTCGAACCCCGAGGATTTTGTGCTGAACCCCCGAGGAAGTATAGAGTAGAAACCTCTAGGGAAAATATTCCACCCTCTAATATCCCAGGGGAAAATGATGTAGTGAGTTATGCATCCGAGGGTGTTTTAACCGAAACCCCAGGGGTTCCTTCCCCTCGACTTGCACAAGAGCATATCTCACTACTTTTAACTTTTCAAAATCCCGGCTGATTTCCCCAAAACCCCCAGGGTTCGACCACCTCGGGTTTCGCTTTTCCCTGGGTTAATTTACCCCTTACCATATCTCTCCACCGTTAGGGGAGTAAATGTCGTTTTTTCAAGTCGGTTCTAAGAGCTAACATTATTAAAGCAATATTTTCGTTTGCTACTGATAATTACAGGACACAACCGTTCACATTGTCGGGCGGTCATTATTTTATCTTTGATACCGTGGTAAGAATGAACCCGCTCGCCCTCTTTCTGATAGTTACAGGGCCCATCCTTGAAACTATTAAACTCGGCTGTAATAGCCAGCAGTATTTCTGATTGTTACAGACAGACATTGTCGGCCCCTCGCCCTTTTGCTTTGATATCTAACAATCCTTTTAGCACTGCTCCTGAACTAAGTCTGCTCCTAAGCGAAATAAATATATAGATAATTTTTTTAAAAAGTTTTATTTTCTAAAAAAAATAGTTTTTTACAAATTTAAATTGGGCCCAGTCAGGGAGCCTCCAAAGTCGGTGGGCCCGGAGGTGGTTGCCTCCTCTGCCATAGCCTACTGCAATTCCACCACTGGGGGTGTTCTCAGTGAATATCATTTGTTGCCCTGTGTAAAGAATTATATCTGCATATTATTCTTTATGCCCACCATACACTACAACTTGGAACTGAGCTGATTACTGTATGTGGGAGGGGGGGGGGGGAGTTGGTTCAATCAAGCGTCGTATAGCCTATTATTAAGGTAACGATCGTTTTGTAACATTAGGACCGTAGCAGCTCTAGTTAGGCTCTTTATAACCAAGTCTGGATGCAAATAACCATTGTGTTAACATGACCTTTCTTTCGTATCATTCCTTTCTTATAACCAGCGTCGTTTTGTTAATACGCATGAAGAGTAACCTGACTGGCAAAGAGTATATGTGTAACCGTGGCATCCTTCTCACCATTCCTGCTAAAACGGTCTTCTATTCGCACAGTAATCATTGTAGTAGTACTTGCTCAATAAGTGGAACTGAGAATGTCACTGTACTGTATCTCTTTAATCCACTTCAAGATTGGGAGATGGGTTGACAACTTTTACTACAGCATATTAAAAGAATAATTCATTTGCTTCAGACATATATATCCCTTCACCACCAAACGTACGCCTTTAGGGGGTTCTTATTAAAGTCTCATGATTATGTCCTGACGCTATTCTGTCTCTCGTACTCTTGCTAGGAGACCGACCTTGTAACAGCTCTGGTGTGCTTTGCTCGCTCATGCTTTCGTATAGCTTTTAAAGGCTTGACGCTTGAATTGACACAGTGTGCGAGCAACGTTATCCAAACCTTTCAAAAACTGCCGCTAGGCTCTCTAAAAACACACTCTCCATACTGTACTCATAGCGTTGATTAGTGTTAGCGGCAGGCACAAAAACGTGGTGTTCTTCTAATTATGAGCGTTCCCGGTGTTGCAGCACTAAACGAACATTATTTTTCGGTAATGGTGATTATCCTTGAAGTCTTCGTACGATTTATTGTATGTGAAAGCATCGTTTAATACATTTTTAATGAGAAAAGAAAATATCGCAGCACTAGGGATCGACCGATACAGAAAAATACCGAACCGATCCGATACCGATTTCCCACCATACGCCGATCCGATACAGATACCGATACACCGATACTGATACACCGATACCGATTTGGAAAAAAAAGTCAATGGGTCAGAAAGTCAAACTCACATTTCATCATTATGAAACGAGTGTGCAAGAAAAGTAAATTTATAATTTTTTTTATCAGTAGTGTCAGAACCGCAGGTGTAACTTCGACTAAAAAAAACCCCAACGTACACTGCAGATAGGCCTAATCCCAAGAAGCCACCCGAATCTGGCAATGCACACGCATTGAATTCACTAAGCTGCTGTGCGGATGACGTCATGGGATACAAGCTATGCTACGCAGGAAATGTTTCTCTCAAGCTAGGTGGAGTAGCCAGCGCGCACGGAAGTTGGTCGTATCGGCTAAAATATCGGTAAATAAAACAGCGATACAGATCCGATACCGATACACAAAAATACCTATAATACCTGTAAACACCGATACCGATATTAATATCGGTCTATCCCTACGCAGCACAATATGAAGTGCAACATGCACATACTGTGGTTCTTCGTCTGTTTAAAATGAACGAAATTTAACCTCCAAAGCCCTTATTTTGAAGTCTAGTGTACAAAGAGACACGTAGCATTAAGCTATATTGTTGTTAAACTTTAGTAATTAGCGGCAATGCATTTATTTCAAGCTTAAAATCCGCCTATAACGTGTCACGAGTAACTTCCACAGTTCAAGCCAGCTATTAGAGCTCTGCTTTTTACGTGGGTCGTAGCGCAACTGATGGTAGAATCGTAGGCTAAGCTAACAGCGCATCGAAGCTCTATGATCAAGCCTTTTTAAATATTAGGGAAACATGGCTCGCTTCCCTCGGTTGGAAACATGCTTTTTCCACTTTTACTCTAGTTATTTTGTCATGTTGCGTAGCGGACGTTCTCTTGTGGAAGGGATTAGCAAATAATACTTATTTTCGGATTTAAAAGTATATACTATTTAATTAAAAAAGGAAATAAGGCGATTTACACTTTTAGGGCCTTTTACGGCATTTTTAAACACAAAAAGAATAGTTCACAAATTGCTGCGGTTGCATTTAATACAGTTTAAGAAAGATTGAGCTACGTTGCTTACCTTTCGACGAGAGGTTACGACGTTCCGGAATTACGTCGTCTACGTGCCTAAGGCTAACTTACCAGATTCTTCCGTACCACCTACTTCCTTTGGACCTACCCTTTTTTGATCTGGTTGGCCCATCCTCGACGCGTGGACACTCTCTTAAATTGCGTGTACGCGGACCAGACTTGAGTGTCGGAAACACCTCTTCGCCCTGCGTGTGGTTAAGTGTTGGAATTCGCTGCCAGAGGAGGTGGTCACCGCTCCTTCACTTGCGGCATTCCGTAGAGCATTACTGAGATGTGATCTCACCAGCTACCTCCGCCGTGCGTATTACCTAACCTCCTTTTGTTTTCCCCGTTTTTTGGGTTTTGGTGTTCGGTTTAAATTTTTCTGGGGCGGTGTTAGCGCTCTGCCCTTCCGTTTCCATTTTGGTCTTTTTCCTGGGCCGACAAAATTGGCTTATTATTGTTATTTAACATTTATATTTTTAATACCATTTCTTACTACTAGATGGCGTGTCAAACGGCTATCTGAACCTCCGTAAATGTTTTTAATCATTTTCCTCAAAAAGCCAAATATTTTGTCAGAAAAGGAAAAAATATTAGTACTTTCTTACTCACTAAACAAACGGCCGATCACATATACAAAACGCAGCAGCTTCCAACAAAACTGACGTCATACTTGACTTGTTACAGAACGTACTTGCTGGAATTATCGATGTGAAAATGGCGACCAATGTCAAAAGAAGTGTTTTAAGCACGTTACTTGCACTATACTTGCGTTGCCAAGGGCGTTCCTAAGCATTTTTAAGTTAAATACCGATCTGTATGTTTATTACAGTCCAGTGACAGGTTTCGCTTAGTGGGGGACCCCCCTTTGTAACGACATTCTCGTCATTTGCTAATTACATTCACGTGAATAACTGCTAGCAAAGAAAAAACTGTAGGTCCGATGTCTTTAGTCGGTGGATTCAACTGATAAAATCCGCCTCACCGAACAGCTGAATGCTGTCGTCACACGGCATGTGGTGTTATTTAACATAAAATTACTTAGCAACGCCCTTGACAACGCAAGTACAATGCAAGTATCTACGTTTTTAAAACACTACATTCGACATTGGTCCCTATTTAGCTCATCCATGCGTCCAGCAGTGCGTCATCAATGCGTCATGAATTGTTCGTTCCCTCAACGTGACGTCATTGCTGGAGTACCAGCATCGACAGCTCTTCGAGGCGATTTTTTTCGGTGAGTCCACCGACTAAAAATAGCACAACTGCAATTTTTTTTTAATAAGCTACTGAGTTAATATGTCACTCGACTTAAAAATTAACCGTATTTGTTTGCCGGTGTCTAAGATCGCCCTTGATAATGCAAGTATACGGCAAATATGATGGTGACTGAGGATACATTGGTGAGATTACGATTTTTTTCATGACACTGGCCGCCATTTTGCTTATGGATGCATCCAGCAACTACGACCTAAAACAATCGACACGTGACGTCACTGTTGATGGTCAGTCGCTTTTGGTGTAAATGGTCGCTAACCAGTTTGAGTTTAAGAATATGCTGAATAACTCTGAGTGATCGGAATAGCCATCGCGCGTTTAAGAGCATCTTTCATGAGCTATGGCGGCAGCGTTGAATTTATGAATGAATGGTTAAACTGCCATAAGTTTTAGACATATGTGTGATAACGGCAGCTAGTGACAAGAATGGTCCTTTCGAATACTTTTCTTAGATGTGTAAAATGTAAGAGTTTTTAATTATTCATTTTTGTTTTTGAAGCATTAAAAATAAAAGTATATTGATAGAAGTCCACAAGTTATCAAATTAAACTTAAAACGCACTGTAATATGCTACAAAGTAAAAACCTGAAAAGTCCACACGTTGATTACATGGAATTATTAAAAAAAATTAAAGTTGACAAATTCCGATATTAAAGTGTGCGCGGCGTATCTTGAGTCCCGGAAGTATTTTACGAATGACTACGTCTTCCTGGAGGGGGGCGGCTTTAACCGACGGCCGCCATTGTTTTTGTAACCATCGTGGATATCAACAAGGCACTCTGCTGCCAAAAACGTACAATCGATTAGCTGTGTTCGTTCTACGGAGAACTCAAGTTATAGGCCGCGGACACTATAGGGAAGCCACAGCAAGCCAACTTGAGTAATGGATTCAGCTCGTAACTGGCACTTTGTTTGGCGCTACAGCCACAAGCACACATCGAAGTCTCCACTAGTTTTTACATTTTTATTTTTACGGTTCTGTCTGTTTTTAACATGTCCTATAGTGTCCGCGGCCTATCTTGAGTTCGCTTCAGAACGACAGAGATAGTCACTTGTATGTGTTTGGTAGCAGAGTGCCTTGTTGATATCCAAGATGGTTATAAAAACAATGGCGGCAGTCGATTAAAGCTGTCCCTTCCAGGAAGACGTAGCCGCTCATAGAACACCTGCAGGACTCAAGACAGGCCGCGGACACAATAGCAAGTTAGTTCTGTCTTGTTAAGATGGACGTTTTTCTTGCCACCTGACTCATGACTTTCTTGTGTTATTTGTAATTTGTTTTTACTTTGGCTACTCTATAGATAATGGCCCTAAGATGAGCAGAAACGTCGACTTTTAATGTATGTTTACTTTTACTTTGTAAAATACACAAGTTAGCCTTAAATAAAAAACCTAAATTCATTCCGATACTGCTTTTATGTTGCCGATCTCTGGGCCATGCAAACCAGCCCAACTGCAACTAAGGTTGGTTCCGATCTAGAAAGTTGTTGATGCCAAAAATGCTGGCGATGGTATTTCTCTGACGTCATTTACGTTTGGTTAATGACGCTAAAAAGACAGGTTCCATCTTTTTACGACTTGTATCTGCCTTCCAAAGGATATGGCGCCTTCAAAGGGGTCGGAGACCTGCATTCCGTCTTTAAAGACTTTAACAATTTTGACAAAAAAACCTCACGAAAGATTTAGGATGCTAAAATCTGTGGGCCAGCTGCATATTTATGAATACTGGTAGCCAAAGGATGAGTTGTTTAAATGCCTAAATACGTCTAAATATGTAGGTCTGTAACACAAGCGGAGTTTTTTTGGGTTCAATCCCCCTTATAAAAAATTAAAAAAATTAAACCGGAGGTATTGAAGACACCATGATGTAACCTTGCAGTTGCACAAAGGTAACTAGGGAAAAACCTATGAACATGAACCAACCTAGCAAGTGCAAAGAGTATTAAAATCAACGAATCAACCCGGACCACTACACTGTGACTGAGGTTGGGGCTAATGACCATGCTGTCGACACGCCATTAAGCCTCAATCCCCCCCCCCCCCACCCGCTAGCAAGTGCAAAAAGTAAATGAAAAACGATGAACAAGTCTAGTAAATGTAAAAAGTAATGACAAAAAACAGTGAAAACTCACCTAGAAAGTATAAAAAGGGGAAATTGAAAAACAATGAACCAACCTAGTAAGTAAAAGACATGGGAACAAGCTTAACAAGTGCAAAAAGTAATGGATAAACCTATGAACCATCCTACCAAGTGCAAAAATAATTGGAAAAGCCAGCGAACCAACCTAGCAAGTATAAAAAGTAATTAAAAAACGATGACCCAGCGTAGCAAGTAAACAGTAATGGAAAAAACGATGAAACATCCTAGTAAATAAAAATAATAATAATGACAAAAACCGTAAACTCACCTTGCAAGTATAAAAAGAGTTATTTGTAAAATAAGCAAATATGTAAAGTAATAAAATAATGAACCAGCGTAGCAAGTAAACAGTAATGGAAAAAAACGATGAAACATTCTAGTAAATAAAAAATAATAATGACAAAAAACAGTAAACTCGCCTAGCAAGTATAAAAAGAGGTGTTTGTAAAACAAGCAAGTATGTAAAGTAATAAAATAATGAACCAGCGTAGCAAGTGTAAAATGTAATGGGAAAAAACCAGTAAATCGCCCTAGACTCAAGTGTAAAAAGCCGTTAAGAAACAATGCGCCAACCTATAGCAAGTGCAAAAAGTAATGGGAAAACCAGTGTACTAGCCTACCAGTGTATAGCACGTGCAAAAAAGTAATTGAAAACAATGATGCTACTTATTATGTGCAAAAAGTA